>CM039677.1:34190796-34494241 GCA_022496015.1 Hordeum marinum
AGCCCATGAGCCGCCAATCATAACCCGGCCCCACCTGGGCGGGTCTTACCACGGGGTTATATCCCCAACACTAACCATGGAGGAAAAATATCGTCATTTCTAGGTTTAAGCAACTCGGGTTGGACCTAGGCTTTCACTCTAGAGCTGAAGGCCGGATGCTCGAGTAGCATCATCATACAAGTCACTCATGTGTTGTCGTCATTGTTTTTTTGAGGTCCCAACAACTACATGCGATGTGCAGCCACCACCGTTGCACAACCATCATTTTGCGTTAAGTTGTTATCCATAGTTTGCATATCACCACCGAAGTCAACCACCGAATCTGGAGAGATGAACCCTCTAGAAGAACTTTTGCTGACCACTATCATTGTGGAGCCTGTGAAGGTCGATGTAGCACAGTTTGTAGCCACCACCACCCGGCATCCGGATCAAGATCATCACCACCAAGTTGTTCGGGTCTGAAGCAGGGCAATCACACCAGGTCGACCATGAACGGCGCCGAAGCCGAGGCCGTCCGACATCAAATCCTATTAACGCACCATCAACATGGCCACATATAGTTTCCGCGACCTAGAAGCCAATGGGTCGGTGCCCAGGTTTCATGACTTCGCTTCCTGCGCATGAGACAGCCTAAGGACCCCGTCACATTGCAGAAGCTGGTGGCAGCGAGGGAAGCACATGGGGGATTTGATCCATATGACTCCTATGATCCCAGGCCACATGCCACAATGACCTGCACCTCGTGCTTCATGCCACCTGTCTAGGAAGGAAGAATCGCCCCGCCACCATCGGTGGCCGACTGGCCTTCATCCGGTCGCGTGACGTGGCTTGAAACTACGTCGATATTTCCCCAAAGAGGAAGGGATGATGCAGCGTAGCGACGGTAATTATTTTCCTCAATTATGAAACCAGGGTTATCGAACCAGTAAGAGGATCACCACCACCCAATAAGTAGCACAGACACACAAATAAAAAATACTTGCAACCCGACGCGTAAGAGAGGTTGTCAATCTCTCTATGGTAAAAAGATAGATTAGGTAGTGATAGATAGGAGAGATAGATCTCTCAAGAGCACAAAATAAGAAGAGCAAATAAAATATGCAGCAATATATTTTGGGTTTTTTGCTTTTGTAGATCCGAAAACAAAGATGCAAAAATATAGATCGGAAAGCAATATATTGGAAAAGTAGACCCGGGGGCCGTAGGATTCACTAGTGGCTTATCTCATGAGTATAGCACATGGTTGGTGAACAAATTACTATTGGGAAATTGATAGAAAATCGAATAGTCATGACGATATCCAGGACGATGATCATTATATAGGCATCACGTCCAAGATAAGTAGACTGACTCCTACCTGCATCTACCACCATTACTCCACACATCAACCGCTATCTAGCATGCATCTAGTGTATTAAGTTCATGGAAAACGGAGTAATGCAATAAGAATGATGACATGATATAGACAAGATCTTCTCATGTAGGAATAGACCCCATCTTGTTATCCTTAATGGCAACGATACATGCGTGCCTTGTTGCCCCTTCTGTCAATGGGAAAGGACACCGTAAGATCGAACCCATCATAAAGCACCTCTTCTCATGGCAAGAAAAATCGATCTGGTCGGCCTAACTAAACCAAAGATTTGAAGAAGAAATACGAGGCTATAAGTAATCATGTATATAAGAGATCAAAGAAGACTCAAATAATATTCATGGATAGAAACTGATCATGAACTCAAAATTCATCGGATCTCAACAAACACACCGCAAAAGTTTACATCAAATAGATCTCCAAGAGACCATTGTATTGAGAATCATAAGAGAGAGAGAGAGAGAGGATGCCATCTAGCTACTGCCTATGGACCCGTAGGTCTATAGTGGACTACTCACGCATCATCGGGCAGGCACCTATGAAGAAGATGAACCCCTCCGTGATGGTGTTTAGATTGGATCTTGAGGTTCTGGAACTTGCGGCGGCTGGAATTGTGTTTTGTTGACTCCCCTAGGGTTTTTGGAAAATTTTGAAATTTATAGGCATCAGAGGTGGTGGAGAGGGGCCCCGAGGAGGCCACAACCCATCACGGCATGCCAGGGCCCCCCTGGCGCGTCGTGGTGGGTTGTGGTCTCCATGGCCCACCTCTTTGGCACTTCTTTGGCCCACTAGGAGTCTTCTCCGTTGGAAATATGCCCTAGAGGCAATAATAAAATGGTTATTAGTGTATTTCCTTGTTCATGATCATTTTCTATTGTTCATGCTATAATTGTGTTCACCGGAAACCGTAATAAATGTGTGAATACATAGACCACAACATGTCCCTAGTGAGCCTCTAGTTGACTAGCTCGTTGATCAATAGATGGTCACGGTTTCATGACCATGGACATTGGATGTCATTGATAACGGGATCACATCATTAGGAGAATTACTGGTAACGTACCTGGACCACCGGAAGGGTTTCGAGGGTCCACCAAGTTGGGCCACCAGCCCCAGAGGGTTGCATGGGCTGCAAGTCGGAGGGAAACAGCCCCTAGGTGGGCTGGTGCACCCCCACAAGGGCCCAAGGCACAACTAAGGTGGGAGGGGGCAAACCCTAGGGCAGATTGGATCCGGAGGCTGCCGCACCACCCTATGTGGGAATCCTAGGGCACATCCCTCCCTCCTCCTCCTCCTATATAGAGTGGAGGGTTTTGGGGCTGCCAGACACACGAGTTCCTCTCCTCTCGGCACAGCCCTACTCCTCCCTCTCCTCGTTCTCCGTAATGCTTGGCGAAGCCCTACCGGAGACCACGCAGCTCCACCGTCGCCATGCCGTCGTGCTACCGGAGCTCTCCCTCAACCTCTCCTTCCTCCTTGCTGGATCAAGGCGTAGGAGACGTCATCGGGCTGCACGTGTGTTGAATGCGAAGGCGCTGTTGTTCGGTGCTTAGATCAGAATTCACCGCGATTTGAATCGCTATGAGTACGACTCCACCAACCGTGTTCTTGTAACGCTTTCGCTTAGCGATCTTCCAAGGTATGAAGATGCACTCTTCCCACTCATTGTTGGTTTCTCCATAGATAGATCTTGGTGAACACGTAGGAAATATTTTGATTTACTACTACGTCTCCCAACCTTCTCATCGAAAAAACATCTCCAAAAAGTTTCATCGCGATTGGACTCCGTTTGGTACTAATACTGTGCAAAGTAAAAAAAGCAAAAACAGCAACTAGCACTTTGGCACTATGTCAATAGGTTAGTCCCAAAAAATGATATAAAGTTGTTATAAAATAATTGTAAAACATTAAAGAATGATAATATAACAACAAGGAACAAGAAAAAATTATAGATACATTGGATAGGTTGTGGATGGCTGAGTACCTTACGATGCTAGTGTTTCCCAGATGCTCAAAACTCTGGAGAGTGACACAAGGGTACAAAGTGTTATGGTCATGCCGAATCAACAAACGAAACCAACTAAAAAAGAAACAAAAGAATCAAATAAAAGAACGAAAAATAGTGCAAAAGAAAGGGAAACTGCAAAAACCAAGAAAAAATATGAAGAAAACAATGAAATATAAAAAATAAAGAAGAAGAAGAAGAAGAAAAAACTAGTGAAAACCAAGAAAGAAACAAAAACACATCAAAGAAAACAAAGAAACAATAATAATGAAAAAGATGAAGAAACAAAGAAAACTGATGAAAGAAAGAAAAAGAAGAAAAAGAGAAAACCGGCAAAGATACAAAGAAACCAACAGAGAATTAAAAAGAAATGGTAAGAAAAACAAGGAGAACCAGTGAAGCAAACATTGTGAGCGAGTGAGCAAAAAAACAAAGAGACGGGCCGGCCGAGTTGCTACGCGAGAGAACCTACCAACTGCTGTGAAGCGAGAACCAGTTGTTGCAAACAAGTCATCCACTCAAAATCAACTTGATCGAGAGATCTGCCGGCGAGACCAAACGTGACCGCTCCGAAAAAGTAGGATCGCACGAGCGATCTAAGGAGGCGTTGAGGGTTTCCTTGCGCGTTGCCAGCAGCGCTGCCGGTTCCCTCTCTCTCCGTCAGCTTCACCGACAGCGAGAGGGAGGTGGAACCTCGGGTCTAGTTGCTAGGTGTGTGTGTGGTAGGGTTAGGGTTGAGGGAGACGCTGCCGAGGCCGCTGCGGTGGTGTCGTGTCGGAATAAGTTTCTCCGGGCTCCGTTCATGGTCAGGCGAGGCCTTTGCCTTCGTCTAGGAGCCAGCGGGGTGGGGGATCCCCGGATCTCGTCGAGGTCGCGGGCTATGTTGACTGGAGGTCCATTGTCACTGGCCGTTTGTGTCCTCAGATGGGCCATGGATGCAAGGAGGCGAAGACCCTTCTTCTTCATTGTCGGTATGATTTTCTGTTGTTGTTCTTCTCCTTCCTCTACGCTCATGCTGGTGGGAGATCTTGCTTTGCCCGGGCGGATGGCCCGGCCGCGGTGCTGGACCGGTTGGATGACTCGAGTTCTCTTCCTTCCGGAAGGGACACTTTTCACGGTACTCAAAGCCAAAGATGGCGACGGCTGTTGTAGGTGTGTTGGATTGATGTCCATGCCCTCTCAGCGTTGGTGTCAAGAAAGGAAGAAGCAGTGTGGTGGCAATTGTGCCGTGGTCAAAGATGATGACATGCTTGCGCCTGGTGCAGATCCATCTGCAGGTGTCTTCTATCAAGATTCAGGGATGATGACACAGGGCTCCGGAGATCTTCTTGTGTTAGGTTTGTCTTAGGGTACTCTAGGTGGTCATGGTCCTTTGTGTTTGCATTTCAGTGTGCTTGTAAGGGTTAACTACTTTGTACTGTTTCGTGATTTGAATGAAAATTCTCTCAAAAAAATCAACTTGATCGATGGGTTGATACGTAGCGGCAAAACCGATGTTATTGTACTTATACTACATTAATAGTTCTGCTTTCACATTGCATACTCCAAATACATAAACGCATTGTACAAGCCAAAACTTGTAGAGAAACACACAAAAATTCAGCAACGAGTCTGGCAATGTCTGCAAAAATCATATGTGTTGAGATTGACATGTGTCATTTTTATACATAGGCACACTTTAAAAGTACAGTGGATTCAAATACTATGGGCATTCCATAAGAAACTATTGTGCGCCTCAAATCTTCCTCATAAGAAAACGGTTCAACTGCAAGCTGCAAAGATGAATTATCTCATTGTCATATTCTAGTTCCCGTAGCGTTGAACATGTCCTGGAACAAGGATCATAAACTTGGAGAACCGGTGCTTGTCCATGCAACCAAGAGTAGAAGATCAATTTTACACCTCACTTGTAACCTACAGAGGCTTAGCAGAATAGGTGGATGGGGCAATTGTACATTTTGATCCACCTATCTTCATTGGATTCGGTCATGAGCCATATTGTCATTCACTTCACCAACAACTGAACCACACATAGAGAACCGTTGAGCTCGGTTATGCAAACTTCTCTCCTCCTACTGCATGGCTCAGAACCCATTATGCTCATTGGACCTCAGATTGGTTCCTTCCACTGTTCAGTCTCGAGCTTGAAGCAAACCAAGTAGTCACGAGCTAGATCCCATGAGATCCATAAGTAAATGTTGCCATTGACAACAAGAGGAGAGCTTACCCCAGCATAGATACGGATTGGAGATGGCTGCGTCCACCTCCAATCTATGTCTTCTCCTATGGTGAGGATCTCGCAGGTTTGATCCGACCAACACTACCAGAATCAGGGTCATTGCCGACGGCCTAGACTATGCCGATGGCCCCATCGGCATACGTCGCCCTACACCGACCACTAGAGCCTCACCGTCGGCGTAGATGAACCTATGCCAACGGCCCCCGTCGGCACACGAAGGCCGTAGGTGTAGGTGAACCTATGCCTATGATGGCCATCAGTGTAGACACCCTGTCGGCGTATTAGCGGGCCCGGCCACTCAATGAGTTACTCCCGTTTGACACAGTCAAAGATATGTCAACGGCCCTGACAGAAACCGTCGGCATAGCTTCAATGTGCCACGTCATCAATCCGCGGGCGTATCTACGCTAATGGTTATGCCATCAACATACCTTTTGGGCTATGCCGACAGTGTAACCGTCGACATAGGTGCAATTTTATTTTTTATTGCACCTACGCCGATGGTTACACCATCGGCATAGGTTCGATGTGCCATGTCATTGATCCGTGGAAGGTGCCACGACATCGATCCGGGAAGTGCGGATCTGGGGGGTATCAACGCCGACGGTGTAACCATTGGCGTAGGTGCACTTTTTTACATCTATCCCAACGGTTACACCGTCGGCATATATAGGTTCAGTTTTTTTGGCCTACACCGACGGTGTAACCGTCGGCATAGGAGCATTTAAAAAAAATCCCCTATATTAAATTTATTTTCATTAGGAAGTCTATAGACCATGTCCATGTTATATATAGTCTACACAATGTTTTTTCAATGTATCGTCTATTTAGGAGTGTGTATAGGCGCTAAAAAATCATGTTATAAATAGTCTGCACATAGTCTTGATGGACGGCGCTGCCGCTTGCACCTAAAGGGGGGAAACGTTGGCGTCGGGTCGACACACAGGGAATCTTAATCTAAGATGTGCTATGGGCTAACCTATCACAACGAGGTGAAAATACCCCACGGTCAAACCCCGTCCGGTGAAAGTCAAAGAGGTAGATCCGTCCGGTCAATAATGCGACGGTTCGATGGAACGGGGTACTTGGGGGGTTGGCAATGCCAGCAGGTCTTGCGTTGGGCCCTCTTACACGCATGGAATTGTGATGGAAAGTGCAAGCACCCCGCATGCGTCTCCGGAGTGTGGCCCTCCTCAAGGATATCGCTGCCGCCATCACACGGAGTGTGGAAACCAGGTGAAAATGTCCCTCGGTCAAACCCTATCCGGTGAAAGTCAAAAGGGTAGATCCGTTCGATCAACAATGTCAAGGTTAAATGGGACGGGGGACCTGGGGGTGGGTTGGGCCCAGACTTTGATCTGAAGTAAACCTATGGGCTGGCCTATCACAGCCACGTGAAAATGACCCTCGGTCAAACCCCGTCCGGTGGAAGTCAAAGGGGTAGATCCGTCCGGTCAAGAGTGTCAGGGTTACACGGGACGGGGGACCTAGAGGGGGCTATGCCGCTTGGTCTTGCCCTGGCCCTCTTACGTTCGGAAAATGTTGCATCGGGTTGACACCGAGGGAATCTTGTGGTGGGTTGGGCCCAGACCTTGTGCTAAGATGTAGCTATGGGATGGCCTATCACAGCCAGATGGAAATGACCCTCGGTCAAACCCCGCCCAGTGGAAGTCAAAGGGGTAGATCTGTACGGTCAACAGTGTCAGGTTTAGACAGGATGGGGTACCTGGAGGGGGGCTATGCCGCCAGGTCTTGCGCTGGGCTTTCTTACGTTCAGAAAACGTGGCATCGGGTTGACATCGAGAGAATCTTGCGCTGGGTTGGGCCCAGAACTTGTGCTAAGATGTTGCTATGGGCTGGCCTATCACAGCTAGGTGAAAATGTCCCTCGGTTAAACCCCGTTCGGTGAAAGTCAAAGGGGTAGATCCGCTCAGTGAACAGTGTTAGGGTTAGACAGGACAAGGGACCTGGGGGTGGCAATGCCGCCAGGTCTTGTGTTGTGCCCTCTTACGATATGAAACTATGGCCTCGGGTCAATACCGAGGGAATCTTGCGGTGGGTTGGGCCCGGACTTTGATCCAAAGTGTACCTATGGGTTGGCCTTTCAAAGAAAGGTGGAAATGTCCCTCGGTCAAACCCCATCCGGTGAAAGTCAAAGGGGTAGATCGGTCCGGTCAAGAGTGTCAGGGTTAGACGGGACGGGGGACCTGGAGGGGGCTATGCCGCCAGGTCGTTCCCTGGCCCTCTTACGTTTGGAAAATGTGGCGTTGGGTCGACACCGATGGAATCTTGCGGTGGGTTGGGCCCGGACCTTGTGCTAAGATGTTGCTATGGGCTGGCTGTTAGGGAAGTTGCATGGGAAACAAAAAATTTCCTACATTCACGCAAGACCTATCCATGGTGATGAGCATCTACGAGAGGGAGAGTGGATCTACATACCCTTGTAGATTGCTAAGCGGGAAGCGTTAAGAAATGCGGTTGATGTAGTCGAACGACTTCGCGGTCCAAATCGCCGAGCGTCCCGTGATCCAATCACGATCCGTCCCGATCTAGCACCCAACAGACGGCACCTCCGTGTTCAACACACGTATGGCTTGATGACGATCTCCGCCTTCTTGATCTAGCAAGAGGTGCAGGAGAGGTGTAAGAGTTCTCTGGAAGCATGACGGCGCTCCGGCGATGGTGGTGGAGCTGTTCCGGCAGGGCTTCGCCTAAGCACTACAGAAAACTGATCTAGAGGAGAAACTATGCACTGGAGAAGAGGGCAACATGTGGCAGAAAATTCTATGCAAAAACCCTCAAAACCACTAGTATATATAGGAGGAGGGGAGGAGTAGTCTTGGCCCTCAAGGGGCCAGCCCTAGGCTTCGGCCGAACCAAGGAGGGAGGAGTCCTCCTCCTCCACTCCTAGTAGGATTAGGACTCCTTCCTTATTTGTTCCTTTTTGCCTTTTTCCACCTTTTTCCTTTTGGGCTTTTCTACCCAGCCGCATGGGACTTGTGTGGGACTTCCACCAGCCCACTAAGGGCTGGTATTCACCTTCCCACAGACCATGTAGCCTCTTGGGTCGAAATACCCCTCCCGATGGTCCCCCGGTACACTACCGGCACTCCCGGTACAGTACCGATGAGCCCGAAACTTTTCAGGCGACCAAAACAGGAGTTCCTATATATTAATCTTTACCTCCGGACCATTCCAGAGCTCCTCGTGACATCCGGGATCTCATCCGGGACTCCGAACAACCTTCAGTCACCACCATGCATAACTCTATACTACCGAAATGTCACCAAATCTTAAGTGTGCAGACCCTACGGGTTCGAGAACTATGTAGACATGACCGAGACACCTCTACGGTCAATAACAAATAGTGTGACCTAGATACCCATATTGGTTCCTATAAATTCTATGAGGATCTTAATCGGTCAAACCTCTATGTTGAGAATTCAGTTAATCCCGTATGATGTTCCCTTTGTTTTTCGGTATGTTACTTGCCCGAGATTCGACCGTTGGTATCTGTATACCTAGTTCAACCTCGTTACCAGAAAGTCTCATTACTAATTCCGTAATACAAGATCCCGTGACTAACAGTTAGCCACATTGCTTGCAAGGCTTTATTGTGATGTTGTATTATCGAGTGGGCCCTGAGATACCTCTCCGTCACACGGAGTAACAAATCCCAGTCTTGATCCATGCCAACTCAACAGACACCCTCGGAGATACCTGTAATGCACCTTTATAGTCACCCAGTTATGTTCCGACGTTTGATACACACAAGGCACTCCTCCAGTGTTCGTGAGTTGCATGATCTCATGGTCATAGGAACATATACTTGACATGCAGAAAACAGTAGCAATAAACTGACACGATCATATGCTACGTTTGTAGTTTGGGTCTTGTCCATCACATCATTCTTCTAATGATGTGATCCCATTATCAAATGACATCACATGTCAATGGCTAGGAAACCTTGACTATCTTTGATTAACAAGCTAGTTCACTAGAGGCATACTAGGGACAAAGTGTTGTCTATTTACCCACACATGTAATGTGTTTCCAATCAATACAATTATAGCATGGATAATAAACAATTATCATGAACAAGGAAATATAAGAATAAACACTTTATTGATTGCCTCTAGGGCATATTTCCAAGAGTCTCCCACTTGCACTAGAGTCAATAATCTTGTTCACATCGCTATGTAATTTACATTGTAATGAATCGAACACCCATGCAGTTCTGGTGTTGATCATGTTTAGCCCTTGGAAGAGGTTTAGTCAACGGGTCTGCAACATTCAGATCCGTGTGCACTTTGCAAATATTTATGTCCTTCTCCTTGATGTAATCGCGGATGGAGTTGAAGCATCGCTTTATGTGTCTGGTCCTCTTGTGAAACCTTGGTTCCTTGCCCAGAGCAATGGCACCAGTGTTGTCACAGAACAAGCTCATTGGATTCAGTGCACTGGGCACTACTCCAAGATCTGTCATGAACTGCTTCATCCAGACACCTTCCTTCGCCGCCTCCGAGGCTGCGATGTACTCCACTTCTCATGTAGAATCGGCTACCACGCTTCGCTTGGAACTGCACCAGCTTACCGCTCCCCCGTTGAGAATAAATACGTATCCGGTTTGTGACTTAGAGTCATCCGGATCAGTGTCAAAGCTTGCATCAATGTAACCCTTTACGACGAGCTCTTCATCACCTCCATAAATGAGAAACATTTCCTTAGTCCTGTTCAGGTACTTAAGGATATTATTGACCGCCGCCCAGTGCTCCATTCAGGATCACTTTGAAACCTTCCGGCCATACTTATGGCAAGGCTGACATCAGGTCTTGTGCACTGCATTGCACACATGATAGAGCCTATGGCTGAAGCATAGGGGATGACACTCATCTTTTCTCTATCCTCTGCAGTCACTGGGCATTGAGTCTTATTCAACTTCACACCTTGTAACACAGTCAAGAATCCCTTCTTGGCCTGATCCATTTTGAACTTCTTCAAAACTTTATCAAGGTATGTGCTTTGTGAAAGTACTATCAAGCGTCTCGATCTATCTCTATAGATCTTAATGCCAAATATGAAAGCAGCTTCTCCTAGGTCCTTCATTGAAAAATTCTTGTTCAAATATTCCTTCACGCTTTCCAGCATTTCTATATTGTTTCCAATTAGCAATATGTCATCCACATATAACACTAGAAACACTAAAGAGCTCCCACTCGCTTTCTTGTAAATACAAGCTTCTCCATAAACTTGTATAAACTCAAACGCTTTGATCACCTCATCAAAGTGCTTATTCCAACTCCGAGATGCTTGCACCAGGCCATAAATGGATCGCTGGAGTTTGCAAACTTTGTCAGCATTCTCTAGATCAACAAAACCTTCTGGTTGCATCATATACAGCTCTTCCTCAAGAAACCCATTGAGGAATGCTGTTTTGACATCCATATGCCAAATTTCATAGTCGAAATAAGCAGCTATTGCTAACATGATTCTGAAGGACTTAAGCATCCCTACAGGTGAGAAGGTCTCATCATAGTCAACGCCTTGAACTTGTGAAAAACCCTTTGCCACAAGTCAAGCTTTATGGACGGTGACATTACTGTCCGCGTCCATCTTCTTCTTAAAGATCCATTTGTTCTGAATGGCCTTACGCCCTTCAGGTAATAATTCCAAAGTCCACACTTTGTTTTCATACATGGATCCCATCTCGGATTTCATGGCCCCTAACCATTTCTCGGAACCCAGGCCCATCATTGCTCCACCATAGCTCGTAGGTTCATTGTTGTCCAACAACATGACCTCCAAGGCAGGGTTGCCGTACCACTCAGAAGCAGAACGCGCCGTTGTCTACCTACGACGTTCAATAGTAACTTGATCAGAAGCTTCATGATCATCATCATTAACTTCCTCTTCAACTATCGTAGGCTCTACAGAAACATCTTTCTGCGCTACGCTACTTTCTGGTTGAAGTAAAGGTTCAATAACCTCATCAAGCTCTATTTTCCTCCCACTCAATTCTTTTGAGAGAAACTCTTTCTCAAGAAATGTTCCATCCTTAGCAACAAACACTTTGCCTTTGGATCTGAGATAGAAGGTATACCGGACTGTCTCTTTCGGGTATCCTATGAAGACGCATTTCTCCGCTTTGGTTTCCAGCTTTTCAGGCTAAAGCTTTTTGACATAAGCATCACATCCACAAACTTTAAGAAACAACAACTTTGGCCTCTTGCCAAACCACAATTCATATGGTGTCGTCTCAACGGATTTTGATGGTGCCCTATTTAAAGTGAATGCAGCTGTCTCCAATGCATAACCCCAAAACGATAGTGGCAAATCAGCAAGAGACATCATAGATTGCACCATATCTAATAAGGTTCGATTAAGATTTCGAACACACCATTACACTGTGGTGTTCCAGGCGGTGTCAACTATGAAACAATTCCACACTGTCTTAAGTGACTGCCAAACACATAACTCAGATACTCACCTCCTCGATTAGATCGCAGGAATTTAATCTTCTTGTTACGATGATTCTCAACTTCACTCTGAAATTGCTTGAACTTTTCAAACGTTTCAGACTTGTGTTTCATTAAGTAAATATACCCATATCTACTTAAGTCATCGGTGAAGGTGAGAAAATAACGATATCCACCGCGTGCTGCAACATTCATTGGACTGCACACATTAGTATGTATGATTTCCAACAAGTTACTTGCCCGTTCCATTGTTCCAGAGAACGGCATTCTAGTCATCTTGCCCGTGAGGCATGGTTCACATGAGTCAAGTGATTCAAAATCAAGTGACTCCAAAAGTCCATCAGCTTGGAGCATCCTCATGCTTTTTACACCAATATGACCCAAACGGCAGTGCCACAAGCAACTGGTACTATCATTATCAACTCTACATATTTTGGCATCAATGTTATGAACATGTGTATCATCACTATCAAGATTCAATATGAATAAACCCCTCACATTGGGTGCATGACCATAAAAGATATTACTCATAAAAATAGAACAACCATTATTCTCTGATTTAAATGAGTAACCGTCTCGCAATAAACAAGATCCAAATATAATGTTCATGCTTAACACAGGCACTAAATAACAATTATTCAGGTTCATCACTAATCCTGATGGTAATCGAAGAGAGAGCATGCCGACGGCGATCACATCAACCTTGGAACCATTTCCCACTCGCATCGTCACTTCATCCTTTGCCAGCCTTCGTTTATTTCGTAGTTCCTGTTTTGAGTTGCAAATGTGAGCTACCGAACCGGTATCAAATACCCAGGCACTACAACGAGAGCTAGTAAGGTACACATCAATAACATGTATATCATATATACCTTGTTTGTCGTTGGCCGCCTTCTTGTCAGCCAGGTACTTGGGGCAGTTCCGCTTCAAGTGACCAGTTCCCTTGCAATGAAAGCACTCAGATTCTGGCTTGGGTCCATGCTTAGGCTTCTTTACACGAGTGACAACTGCTTTGCCATCCTTCTTGGTTTTACCCTTCTTGCCCTTGCCCTTGCCCTTGCCATTCGTCTCGAAACTAGTGGTTTTATTGGCCATGAACACTTGATGTTCTTTCTAGATTTCAGACTCAGCGACTTTTAGCAACGCAAACAGCTCGGTGACTGACTTGTTCATCTCGTGCATGTTATAGTTCATCACAAAGCTTTTGTAACTAGGTGGCAGTGATTGAAGAACTCTGTGAGTGATCGCCTCTGGCGGAAGGGCAATTCCCAACTCTGCTAGACGAGTCGAATACCCAGACATTCTGAGTATATGTTCACTGATAGACCCATTCCCCTCCATCTTGCAAGCATAGCACTTATCGGAGGTCTCATACCTCTCGATCCGGGCATTCTTCTGAAAGATAAACTTCAACTCCTGGAACATCTCATATGCTCCATGACGTTCAAAACAACTATGAAGTCCCGGTTCTAAGCCATACATTATTGCACATTGAACTATTGAGTAATCTCCAGAACGTGCCTCCCAAGCGTTCTTAACGTCTTCGGATGACATGTATTCGGGTTGGTCACCAAGAGGTGCATCAAGGACATATGATTTCTGGGAAGCCATGAGGATAATCCTCAGATTACGGGCCCAGTCAACAAAGTTACTTCCATCATCTTTCAACTTAGCTTTCTCTAGGAACGCATTAGAATTCAGGGGTGCTACTGCGCATGCCATTGATCTACAATATAAATATGCAAAGTTTACTTAGACTATTGTTCAAGATAATGAGTTTAGTTAATCAAATTACTAAAGCTCCCACTCAAATCGATATCCCTCGGGTCATCTGAGTGTCACATGATACAAATTCACCAACTCAAGTCCGATCATCACGTGAGTTGAGGTGGCTTCACTGGTGAACATCATTATGTTGATCATATCTACTATATGACTCACGTTCGACCTTTCGGTCTCTTGTGTTCCGAGGCCATGTTTGTACATGCTACGCTCATCATGTTTAACCTGAGTCTTCTACATGTGCAACAGTGGCTTGCACCCGTTGTATGTGAACGTAGAGTCTATCACCCCCGATCATCACGTGGTGTCTTGACACGACGAACTTCCGCAACGGTGCACACTCAGGGAGAACACAATTCATCTTGAAATTTAAGTGAGGGATCACCTTATAATGCTACCGTCGTCCTAAGCAAAACAAGGTGCATAAAAGGATTAACATCACATGCAAATCATAAGTGACATGATATGGCCATGAACTTGTGCTTTTGATCTCCATCTTGAAAGCACCGGCATGATCTTCATCATCACTGGCACGACACCATGATCTCCACCATCTTGATCTCCATCAATGTGTCTCCATCGGGGTTGTCGCGCCCACCATGCTTCTACTACTATTGCTACTGTTTAGCGATAAAGTAAAGCATTACATAGCGCTTAATGATTGACACACAGGTCATACAATAATTAAAGACAACCCTATGGCTCCTGCCGGTTGCCGTACTCACCGACATGCAAGTCGTGATATTCTATACAACACATGATCATCTCATACATCACATATATTTCATCATGTAATTGGCCATATCACATCACAACATACCCTGCAAAAACAAGTTAGACGTCCTCTAATTGTTGTTGCATGTTTTACGTGGCTGCTATGGGTATCTAGCAAGAACAATTCTCACCTACGCATGAACCACAATGGAGATACATAAGTTGCTTTTCAACCTTCTCAAGGACCGCCTTAGTCAAATCCGATCCAACTAAAGTGGAGAAACAAACACCCGCTAGCCATCTTTGTGCAACGAAGTTACACGTCAGTCGATGGAACCGGTGTCTCGTAAGCGTACGAGGAATGTTGGTCCGGGCCGCTTCATCCCACTATACTGCTGAACCAAAACACGACCAAGGGAGGAAACAATCTAAGCATGAACGCCCACAAACTCTTTGTGTTCTACTTGAGATCTCATCTACACATAGACCTAGCTCATGATGCCACTGTTGGGGAACGTTGCATGGGAAACAAAAAATTTCCTACGTTCACGCAAGACCTATCCATGGTGATGAGCATCTACGAGAGGGAGAGTGGATCTGCATACACTTGTATATCGCTAAGCAGTAAGCGTTAAGAAATGCGGTTGATGTAGTCGAACATCTTCGCGATCCAAATCGCCGAGCGTGCCGTGATCCAATCACAATCCGTCCCGATCTAGCACCGAAAGGACGGCACCTCCGCATTCAGCACACGTACGGCTTGATGATGATCTCCGCCTTCTTGATCCAGCAAGAGGTGGAGGAGAGGTGGAAGAGTTCTTCGGCAGCGTGACGGCGCTCCGGCGATGGTGGTGGAGCTGTTCCGACAGGGCTTCGCCTAAGCACTGCAGAAAACCGATCTAGAGGAGAAACTATGCACTGGAGAAGAGGGCAGCATGTGGCAAAAAATTCTGTGCAAAACCCCTCAAAACCACTAGTATATATAGGAGGAGGGGAGGAGGAGGCTTGGCCCTCAAGGGGACAGCCCTAGGCTTTAGCCGAACCAAGGAGGGAGGAGTCCTCCTCCTCCACTCCTAGTAGGATTAGGACTCCTTCCTTATTTGTTCCTTTTTGCCTTTTTCCACCTTTTTTCTTTTGGGCTTTTCTTCCCAGCTGCATGGGCCTTGTGTGGGACTTCCACCATCACACTAAGGGCTGGTATTCACCTTCCCACAGCCCATGTAGCCTCTTTGGTCGAAATAGCCCTCCCGATGGTCCCCCGGTACACTACCGATGAGCCCAAAACTTTTCCGGCGACCAAAATAGGACTTCCTATATATTAATCTTTACCTCCAGAGCATTCCGGAGCTCCTCGTGACGTCCAGGATCTCATCCGGGACTCCGAACAAACTTAGTTTACCACAATGCATAACTCTATACTACCGAAACGTCACCAAACCTTAAGTGTGTAGACCCTGCGGGTTCGAGAACTATATAGACATGACCGAGACACCTCTATAGTCAATAACCAATAGAGAGACCTGGATGCCCATATTGGTTCCTACATATTCTACGAAGATCTTTCTCGATCGAACCTCTATGCCAAGGATTCAGTTAATCCCGTATGATGTTCCCTTTGTTTTTTGGTATGTTACTTGCCCGAGATTCGATCGTTGGTATCTGTATACCTAGTCCAACCTCGTTTCCAGCAAGTCTCTTTACTCGTTCCGTAATACAAGATCTGGTGACTAACACTTAGCCACATTTCTTGCAAGGCTTTATTGTGATGTTGTATTACCGAGTGGGCCCTGAGATACCTCTCCGTCACACGGAGTAACAAGTCCCAGTCTTGATCCATGCCACCTCAACAAACACCCTCGGAGATACCTGTAATGCACCTTTATAGTCACCCAGTTACGTTGTGACGTTTGATACACACAAGGCACTCCTCCAGTGTCCGTGAGTTGCATGATCTCATGGTCTTAGAAACATATACTTGACATGCAGAAAACAGTAGCAATAAACTGACACGATCATATGCTAGGTTTGTAGTTTGGGTCTTGTCCATCACATCATTCTTCTAATGATGTGATCCCATTATCAAATGACATCACATGTCAATGGCTAGGAAACCTTGACCATCTTTGATCAACGAGCTAGTTCACTAGAGGCATACTAGGGACCAAGTGTTGTCTATTTACCCACACATGTAATGTGTTTCCAATCAATACAATTATAGCATGGATAATAAAAAATTATCATGAATAACGAAATATAATAATAAACACTTTATTTATTGCCTCTGGGGCATATTTCCAACACTGGCCTATCACAGCCAGGTGGAAATGACCCTCGGTCAAACCCCGTTCGGTGGAAGTCAAAGGGGTAGATCCGTACGGTCAACAGTGTCAAGGTTAGACAGGACGGGGGGACCTGGAGGTGGGCTATGCCGCCAGGTCTTGCCCTGGTACCTCTTACATTCAGAAAACGTGGCATGAGGTCGACACTGAGGGAATCTTGCGCTGGGTTGGGCCCGTAACTTGTGCTAAGATGTTGCTATGGGCTGGCCTATCACAGCCAAGTGAAAATGTCCCTCGGTCAAACCCTGTCCAGTGAAAGTCAAAGGGGTAGATCCGCTCGGTGAAAAGTGTCAGAGTTAGACAGGACAAGGGACCTGGGGGTGGCAATGCCGCTAGGTTTTGAGTTGTGCCCTCTTACTTTGTGAAACTATGGCATCGGGTCAATACCGAGGGAATCTTGCGGTGGGTTGGGCCCGGACTTTGATCCGAAGTGTACCTATGGGCTGGCCTTTCACAACAAGGTGGAAATGTCCCTCGGTCAAACTCCATCCGGTGAAAGTCAAAGGGGTAGATCGGTCTGGTCAAGAGTGTCAGGGTTAGATGGGACGGGGGACCTGGAGGGGGCTATGCCGCCAGGTCTTGCCCTGGCCCTCTTACGTCTGGAAAATGTGGCATCGGGTCGACATCGAGGGAATCTTTTGGTGGGTTGGGCCCGGACCTTGTGCTAAGATGTTGCTATGGGCTGGCCTATCACTGCAAGGTGGAAATGACCCTCGGTCAAACCTCGTATGGTGGAAGTTAAAGGGGTAGATCCGTACGGTCAACAGTGTTAGGGTTAGACATGACGGGGGACCTGGAGGGGGCACTAGTAGAAAACAAGGCATTGGTCCGGGCCGGACCAGCACATTAGTCCCGGTTCAGTCATAAACCGGGACCAATGGGGGCAACAGTCCCGGTTCGTGAGGCCAGGGTGGCGGGCGGGCCACATGGGGCATTGGTCCCTGTTCGTCTGGAACCTTCGGTCCCGGTTCCAGACACGACCCGGTTCCAGACACGAACCGCGACCAATGTGCCTCACTCCTAGCCCACAACCATTGGTCCCGGTTTGCGGCTGGATCCGGGACCAAAGGGGGTCCTTTAGGCCCGGTTCCAGCCACGAACCGGGACCAATGAGATGCCTATATATACCCCTCTCGCCAGCGAGCAGAGCACTCCACATTACTCTGTTTGTCAGGCCGGCAAGGGGAGAGCTTTTTTGTGCTCTAGCTCACCTCCTATGCACATGAGGTGTTTGATGAAATGCCCAAGCCAAATTTAAGCTTTCTCCTCTCGAAGCTCCTTGTCCAAGCTCCATTTTCGTCAAGATTTGTCTAAGTTTGGCGGTCCGTCCTATCCCGTCCCCGTCCTGAAACCACCGTTGATCGCCCACACATGGTGAGCCTCTTGATCTTATCTTCTTCATAAAAGAAAATATACTTACTCGTATGATTTTCTTACTTTTATTATTGTTTATTATTATATGGTGCCATGGTTATGGTATCCGCCCACGTCGGCCCTCGTCCAGTCTACGATTCAGATGTGGTATATTATCTTTTATATAACTATTTCACATATCTAATGTCTATGACAATTAATTATGCCACCAACTTGACGTAGATGTTTTTATCTATAGGAAGTAGTTGAACCAGAAATTCCAACCGACTATGCAATTCTGCTCGAGAATTTAACAGAAGCTGAAAAAGAAATCGATCATTTCAAATAAAAATTGAAAAGAACTAAAGATGACAAGATGGGACTGGAGTTGCATGTTGCCGATATCGTCGATGATCACAAGACCAAGATGGATGCAATGCGCTTGAAGCTTAGAAAGATTAGAAAATATGCCATTCATAGTGAGGCTTGGTATCATTATGCCATTGGCTCAATTGGTACCTTAGTAGTGGTTATGATTGCATTTGTTGTTGCATTTAAATTTTTTATGTAGTTTCGCTGTATGTTTTAATTAGATGCTCTAGAGAGCTATATGTTGTTCAATAATGACAACTATGTATGAACTGTACATATTTATTTTGGTCATTATTGTACTTCGGCTTTAATGTGATGATGAATTTCTATTAATTTGGTCACTTCTTTATTCATGATATGTTGTAATGGTTTTTAATACACTTTATTATATAATGCACACACATGAACCGGCAATGGATGTATGGTGACCAACGCACCTCCGACTATGTTAAGGACCTGCATAATTTTGAACACAAAAAAAATCTGGAGTTCAAATAAGTTCATGAAAATGAAATACCTTTTCTAACCGATGAGTTTCCGTCCGGAACCCTGATAATTTGAAAGAGACTGTCCGTTTTGTACACGAAGTGCATCCAGCTTTTGTCGTAACCCTCTCAACTTTTTAGCACATGCTATGTGGGTGAAATGATGATACCATGCCAACTTTCAACCTTTTCAGAGTTCATGTGTAGTGCTTTTCAATTTCAGGGTCATTTAGCTCAAAAAATTCAATAACTGCATGAAAAATAACAAATGATGTTGCGAAGGGTTGAAAATTGATGATGTGGCTTTGAATGGCGCATTTTGAACACACAAAAAGCTTGGAGTTCAAATAAGTTCAAGAAAATGAAATGTCTTTTGTAACACATGAGTTTTCATCCGAAACCCTGATACTTCGAAAGAGACTGTTTGTTTTGTACACGAAGTGCATCTAGCTTTTGCCGTAACCCTCTCAAATTTTTAGCACATGCTATGTGGGTGAAATGATGATACCATGCGAACTTTCAACCTTTTCAGAGTTCATTTGTAGTGCTTTTCAATTTCAGGGTCATTTAGCTCACAAAAATCAATAATTACATGAAAAGTACCAAATGAAGTCACAAAGGGTTGAAAATTGATGATGTGGCTTTCAATGGTGCATTTCGAACACACAAAAAGCCTTGAGTTCAAATAAGTTCAAGAAAATGAAATGCCTTTTGTAACCGATGAGTTTTCGTCTGAAACCCTAATACTTCGAAAGAGATTGTCCGTTTTGTACACGAAGTGTATCCAGCTTTCTCCGTAACCCTCTCAACTTTTTAGCACATGCTATGTGGGTGAAATGATGATACCATGCCAACTTTCAACCTTTTAAGAGTTCATTTGTTGTGCTTTACAATTTCAGGGTCATTTAGCTTAAAAAAATCAATAACTACATGAAAAATACCAAATGAAGTCAGAAAGGGTTGAAAATTGATGATGTGGCTTTGAATGGTGCTTTTTGAACACGCCAAAAGCCTGGAGTTCAAATAAGTTCAAGAAAATGAAATGCGTTTTGTAACCGATGAGTTTCCGTCCGAAACCCTAATACTTCGAAAGAGACTCTCCGTTTTGTACACAAAGTGCATCCAGCGTTTGCTGTAACCCTCTCAACTTTTTAGCACATGCTATATGGGTGAAATGATGATATCATGCCAGCTTTCAACCTTTTCAGACTTCATTTGCAGTGCTTTTCAATTTCAGGGTCATTTAACTCCAAAAAATCAATAACTGCATGAAAAATAACAAATGATGTCGAGAAGGGCTAAAAATTGATGATGTGGCTTTGAATGGTGCATTTTGAACACACAAAAAGCCCGGAGTTCAAATAAGTTCAAGAAAATGAAATGCCTTCTGTAACCGATAAGTTTCCATCTGGAACCCTGATACTTCGAAAGAGACTGTCCGTTTTGTACACGAAGTGCATCCAACTTTTTTCGTAACCCTCTCAACTTTTTAGCACATGCTATGTGGCTGAAATGATGATACCATGCCAACTTTCAACCTTTTCAGAGTTCATTTGCAATGCTTTTCAATTTCAGGGTCATTTAGCTCAAAAAAATCAATAACTGCATGAAAAATAAACTCTAGTATTTTTGAAACTAAAATTATATAAAACCTAAAACTTACCAAATTGAATATAATGTTAAAACAAATTAATATTAAATAGCAGGAAAAATAGCAAAGAAATAACATTAAAAATAGCAAAAGTGAAAATAGATCCACTTACACTGAAATTGAACCTAAATTCAAGGTGCTAGTTAGGCACCTAACTAGCATTTTGAATTTAGGTCAAATTTCGTGTATAAGGGCATCTATTTTCACTATGAGAGGAGCTTCACGGGTCAAGCGCATCGGGGCTTATGAACAGGTGTTGTCTCCCCTCGACTAGCGAGGTGGGACTAAACATCTGCTGCTTCCCCGCTGGCCGACGAAAAGGGACCAGTGGTCCCGGTTGGTGGTACCAACCGGTACGAATGCCCCCTTTCGTCCCGGTTGGTGCCACCAAACGGGACCAAAGGTCCCTGTTTTCCGCCCTTTGGGCTGCTGAAAACAGGGCTTTGGTCCCGGTTGGTGGCACCAACCGAGACTAAAGGTCTGCATTGGTGCCGGTTGGTGCCACCAACGGGGACCAAAGGTCCTTGTTTCCCGCCCTTTGGGCTGCTGAAAATAGGGCTTTGGTCCCGGTTGATGGCACCAACCGGGACTAAAGGTGGGCATTGGTCCCGGTTGGTGCCATCAACCGGGACCAGTGCTTCTTCTATATAAGAAGCACTTAGGAAATTTCACAGTTTTCATTGCCACTTTGTCGAGCACGACGTCCTCGTCCCCGTCGTCGCTTGCCGCCCCGAGCCCGTCGTCGCCGTCCCCGTCCCTCTCGTCGCCCCCGTCGCCGCCCCCGCCTTCGTCATCCCCTCCTCGTCGCCGCCCCGTCCCCGTCGCCTCCCCTATCGCCCCCGTCGCCACCCCGCCCTCGTCGCCGCCCCTCCCTCGTCGCCACCGTCATCGCCCCCGCCGCCCCTGTCGCCGCCCCTCCCCCGCCACCCCCGCCGCAGGGGAATTTTTTCTATGTCATTGCTCGATATATGAAACGGGTTGACTTTAGGTCTATTTCGGCTCCTTGTGTGTGTTTCAGTGAGGGAGAGTGTCCACCATATATATATATATGAGAGAGGAGGAATCCCGACTGTTGTCGTGGGGGTCGCTTCTCCTTCGTTCCAGTGTGCTAGAAATTTTGGTGTAATGCACTCTGGGATGAATGGAGGAGCCACCATCACCGACGGTCGCAATATCAGACGGAGTGCCCACCATATACATGAGACGAGAGTTTAGGAAGAAAAGACTCGACAGACCTAAAGTCAACCCGTTGCATATTAAGTAATAGTGATCTGTGTGTTGATTGGTTTTCTCGTAGTTTCCTTTGATCGGTTTTAAATGTTTCAACTATGAACATCGGAAATGTGTGACGACAAAAGTGAATTCGGTATGTGCGGATACTGCGGAGACGAGCGAGGCCTGTGTGACAAGACATTCCTAGTTGATGGTAGGCGCTTCAGCATCATGCTGGATGAGACCTTCGAAGTGGATACAGTAAGTCAGAATGACAAGTCTTTTTCGTAATTAAGCATGACTTCTGCCTCTTTTGCTTCAACTTATTATTAATTTTATTTTTTTACTGTTCTACTAGTGTATCCCCTGCCATGCAAGAATTGATGTCTTGGATAATATTGGTTTCAATACTAAAAAAGATATGGAGGTAAAGATAGTTCACTTGAGGACCAAGCATGGTTTTACTTTTGCGGTAAAATTGTACCATGCAGACACCTATTGCTATTTTGAATGCAAAACTTGGAAATCACTATTCAAGGCTTATGCATTTGATCCTAATAAGCTTATCACCTTTGATATTCGTCTGGAAGATGAAATTGAAGGTAATATCGACATCTAGGTTGATGTGCAGATGCCTCTAGTTCTACCATTATGTGATTTTCTCAACCATATTTATTAAGTAATTTATATTGTTTATTTAAAAATAGTTGACAACTTATTTGCATTGACCGCTAATTTTCATTCTTCAAAAAATGTACGGAAGATGGTAGACAGAACCTACTACTACAGTGATGAAGCAGAATTAACTTATAAGGAGAAAGATCATCTTACCGCATTTCTTAGTCATCTTGAGAATTACAATAGCTATTATCAAACTCCTGCACATTATGGTCAATATGTGCCACTAGTGCACGTGGTGAAATATGGTAACATCCATGGAGATTGCATGGTAAGATTTTAATTCTACTATTACGACAGCCGTGCATCTTTTGCATAAATTCTTCTAAAACTAAACTACATTGCTAACTACAAAGTTATTACTATGTTTTTCAACAGAAAATCCCGGAGGATTGTGTGCCTCATCTGATGTTTCCGAGAGGTCGCGTTGTTGTTACGAGCTTAGGGCCACCACGGCCAGGTCAACCTACGCATCACTCTTGTTCATACCGGATTTCTAAAACCGATGGAATCATGACAATCAAAGATTGGAAAAAATGTATGCTCAATCGTAGAGATCTACTTGGAAGCAACATTGTGTGTAGGCCAAGAATGGGAGAGAGGATGATCTCCGTTCTCCATAATGGAGAGTCAGGGCCTATCTTGTTTTATGATATTGTACCTAAGAGAGGGTAGAGTAGGTCCTACGAGATAGGAGTACGTAGGTCCTAGGTACCATGTGTTATTATGTGCTAAAATGTGTTAGAGTTGATGATTATGATGATGAGGAGGAGTTGTGATTATCACTAGTGACCAACTTGTTATATGATGTCTCATTGACGAAAATGATGATTAAATTGTGTTATATGTTCTATCTATAAGTATAGTACGTAGCGTCGTGACCAAGCACGGAGATAAGAGAGTTCACTTCTCTCTATTAGGTATCTAACAAAATATATGAAACCCCTAAATTAACCCTCCAAAACCCTCAACCCCCCTCTCTTTCAAAAAAACAGCTCCTCAGCTGCTGACGCGTGGACGCTCTTTGGTCCCGGTTGGTGTTACTAACCGGGACCAAAGGCCCTCCTGCCTGGGCTCGACGGAGCGGCCAGGTGTATCCCCATCTATCTCGGTTCGTAAGCAAACCGGGACTAAAGGTCATGGGCTTTAGTCCCAACACATTAGTCTCGGTTCTAGAACCGGGACAAATGGCCTGACGAACCAGGACAAATGGGCCTTTTTCCACTAGTGGGGGCTATGCCGCCAGGTCTTGCCCTGAGCCCTCTTACATTCGGAAAACGTGGCATCGGGTCGACACTGAGGGAATCTTGTGCTGGGTTGGGCCCGAAACTTGTGCTAAGATATTGCTATGGGCTGGCCTATCACAGCCAAGTGAAAATGTCCCTCGGTCAAACCCCATCTGGTTAGGGTTAGACGGGAAGAGGGCCCTGCGGGTGGCTATGCTGCTAGGTCTTGCGCTGTGCCCTCCTATGGTGTGAAACTATGGCATCGGTCAATACCGAGGGAATCTTGCGATGGGTTGGGCCCGGACTTTGATCCGAAGTGTACCTATGGGCTGGCCTTTCACAGCAAGGTGGAAATGTCCCTCGGTTAAACCCCATCTGGTGAAAGTCAAAGGGGTAGATCGGTCCGGTCAAGAATGTCAGGGTTAGATGGGACGGGGGACCTGGAGGGGGCTATGCCGCCAGGTCTTGCCCTGGTAATCTTACGTTCGGAAAATGTGGCATCGGGTCGACACCGAGGGAATCTTGCGGTGGGTTGGGCCCGGACCTTGTGCTAAGATGTTGCTATGGGCTGGCCTATCACAGCTAGGTGGAAATGACCCTCGGTCAAACCCCGTCCGGTGGAAGTCAAAGGGGTAGATCCGTACGGTCAACAGTGTCAGGGTTAGACAGGACGGGGGACCTAGAGGGGGGCCCTCTTACGTTCGGAAAACGTGGCATCGGGTCAACACTGAGGGTATGTTTGTATGTTTATATTTAGATAAGACACATTTAAATTAATCAAATTTCTATTTAGGAAAAAAAATATAAGAAATAAAAAAAATGAAAAAAGCTATGTCGATGGCCAAGCCGTCGGCATAGCTCCTTTTTCCATTTTTTATTCATCTTATCCCCTCGCATCTCTTCCTGGCCACTCGTTCTCTCCACCCGCACCCGCGCCGCCGCCGCCTCCCCCACCCGCCCCGGCCACCTCGCTGGCCGCACCGCCGCCCGGCCTCTTCCCGACCCCGCCGCCGCCTCCCCCACCTGCCCCGCCCACCCCGCCGGCCGCACCGCCGCATTAGCCTCCTCCCGACCCCACTGCCGCCTCCTCCAGCACACCCCGACCACCCCGCCGGCCGCACCGGCCGCCCCGACCAAGGCTGGCTGCGGCTCTGCTCGGCCCGCGCCCCTGCCTGGCCTGCCCTGCTGGTAGGGGCGCCAGCCGCCCCGACCACGGCTGGCTGCGGCTCTGTCCGGCCCCGCCCCGGACCTCCCGTCCCCGGCCTCTGCCGCACCAGCCCTCCACCAGCATTCCACCGCTGGCCCCTGCCAACCCCTCGTAGTGAGCTAGCATTGATTTTTTTCCTTTTTTGCATTATTTTGCTACTTTGGGATGGATGAATGGATGCATGCATGGATGTTGGATGTTGTTAGGTTGATAGATGGAAGTTGTTAGGTTGATAGATGGATGTTGTTAGGCTGTTGTTAGATGATAGATGAATTGATGATAGTTAGAAATGTGCGAAATGCAAGAAATGAAAAATTTAACAAAATGCAAGAAATGGAAATGATAGATGATGATGTTGATGATGATAGATGATGATGTTGATGATGATGATTTTTTTATGCTCCGATTATTGTTAGGTGATGATAGATGATGATGAAGAAGAAGATATTGTGATGTTCTTAATTTTGGTCAGGGTGCAATTTGTAGGTTGTGTGGTGTTCCATCTCGGTGGAGTGATCGTCGTAGGAGCTGTTGGTCCCTGATCGTCCCTCGCTGTTGGACTACTTCCTGTACAGCCGAGGGTGAGCTACGAATTATGCCAGTAGAATTTATTTTCAAGTCAAGTCGCGTAACCTAGGCGTCTCCTGTCCGAAAGGGTTGCATCGATAAATATGCATTCAATTGCATATTTATCACCGTTGCTCTTTCGGATTGTCCAGCATTTTCCACGGACAGCCCGAGGATGTGTAGATTAGGTACGTTCTCCATGCTCTATCCCATTCCAAGATAGGATTTTGGTGGCGCCTCCCCGTTGTTATCCGAAGCACATTCTCTCAGCTATTTGCCGAGACGTGTATCTGGAGAACAACGGGGAGGTGCTGCCGAAATTTCTCGAACGGGGTAGAGCGTTGAGAACGTACTCAATCTACACATCCTCGGGTGGGATTAGGACCCTCTTTACCTATTAGAAATGTAGGTGGATTCAGTGTCGTCAACGCGGTAGAAAATAAATATTTGATGTGATTAATTCAAATCAAATCTTAATTTTGTTGTGTGGCTCCCAATAAAGCAGAGGATGGCAGATAATCAGTGGATGTATAGTGGTTTTACCCGTGGCCCCGTGGGAATCGAGTAACATTAGAGTGGATTGCCAAAACCGATGTGTTTTTGAGGGAGACATTTTGTGGTCCAATGCGAATGATCTCACATTGCCCATGTGTGAGATGAGGCAGACGTCACTCTAAAGGCAAGAACGAAATGACCTAACACCTTTGCATGCATGGATATATGAAAAACTTTGAGATGCCGATAAAATTTGCCGAGTGGGACCGTGGTAGAGAGGAGGTGATGCGTCAACGCATCGGTGGTTATGTGGACAACGGGGTCAGAGACATGCTAGATGATGTCATTGCTACAGAGGCTACACATGCGACACCTTCAGACAATGAACTAGAGGAGCCGGAGGAGCCGGGGTAGCCGGAGGAGCCGGAGGCAACCGCAAAGTCCTTCTTCGAGATCTTGGCTTCGTCAAAGAAGCCTCTTTATGCGGGTGCCAAACTCTCTCAGCTAGATGCCATCTCGCAACTAATGGCTTAAGGCTAAGTACGACTCTAGCCAAGCTTGCATCAAAGCTTTTCTGGGAGTATGGGCTAACAGTCTTCCCGATGATCATGAACTCCCGAAAAGCATGTACGCCACGAAGAAAATCATGAAGACACTCTCTATGGATTATGAGAAAATACATGTCTGTCCGAAGAATTGCCTTTTGTTTAGGCACGAGTATGCGGATGACAAGTATTGTAGGAAGTGTGGTTCCTCTCGGTACCTTGAGGTGGTCAGTAAGGATGGTCAAAAGAGGCAACTACGCATCCCCGCAAAGGTTCTTCGATATCTTAATTTCATAAAAAGACTGCAGTGCCTTTTCATCATGGAGGAGTCTGCCAAAATGATGAAGTGGCACAAGCAAGGGAAAAGGTACCATCCAAACAAAATCGTACATCCATCAGGAGGTGAAGCATGGAAGTCATTCGATAAAGAATACCCCGAGGAAGCAGCCGAGGATGGGAATGTCAGAGTTCAATAACAGGTGATGGGGTCAATCCATATGGTATGTCGTCCAATTCATACAGTTGCTGGCCCGTGTTTGTTATTCCGCTCAATCTCCCTCCCAGTGTCCTAATGCAACGCGACACCATGTTCCTGTCGCTGATCATTCCAGGGCCCGAATACCCGGGGAAGAATTTGGGAGTGTTAATGCAGCCGCTGGTGGATGATTTGCACTATTCTTGGTACTTCCCGAGGTTGACATACGACCGACATCTGCAGAAAAATTCTTGATGAAATTTTGGTTGATGTATTGCATGCATGACTTTCCCGGCTATGCCCTATTTTGTGGGTTGTCCATGAAGTAAACGAGATTCCAACATTTTCGGGGGCAGATGTTCTTGCTCAGCTAAAATCTCTCAAGCCTGAAGTCAAAGGGAAAGGCAAAGGCAAACGCGTAGAGGGATATGGTGAGACACACAACTAGACTCACATTAGCCCCTTCACAAAGATTCCCTATTTCAAGGACCTCAAACTTCCTTATAACATCGATGTAATGCACACCGAAAAGAATGTCGCAGAGTCCCTTTTTCGCACGATCCTCAACATTCCTGATAAGACAAAGGATAACGTTCAAGCTACAGCCGATCAACAAAAAATTTGTGATAGACCACATCTAAACATGCAACCTCCCACAGGCGGTCAAAGAAACTGGTTCAAGCCAGAGGCTGACTTCGTCCTTAAACTGCCAGAAAAGAAGGAGGTACTTACACATTGTGAAGTTCACTGATGGTTATGCATTGAATATAAGTAATGGAGTCAATCTTTCAACGGGCAAAGTTAACGGGCTCAAGAGTCATGACTATCATGTATTGACTGAGCGGTTAATGCCAGTGATGGTTCGAGGCTATGTCCCCGAGCGTGTTTGGCGAGTGCTTGCGGAGCTAAGCCATTTCTTTCGCACGCTCTGTGCTAAAGAAGTATGTCCCAAGGTGATTGGACAATTGCATAAGAAGGCACCAGAGTTGACATGCAAGCTAGAGAAGACCTTTCCGCCAGGCTTCTTTACTCCGATGACACATCTCATTTTACACCTCGCGAAAGAGGTATTGTTGGGGGGCCCTGTGCAGAATCGTTGGCAGTACGGCCTTGAGAGACAAAACAAGCATCTCCGAAAGAAATGTTGAAACAAAGCTAAGATTGAAGCTTCCATCGCTGAGGCAGTTATCCTTAGGAGGTGTCAAACCTCAGGACATCGTACTATCCAGACCATGTTCCTAGCCTGCATAATAAGGTGCCTCGATACAATACGGAAGAGCCCAAGTATAAACCCAAGCTCGATCTATTCAGTGGGCAAGGTGGCAGGGCTGGGTGCTCAAAATCTTATAGCATGACATAACAAGAGTGGGAGGACATCATGTTCTATGTCTTGCACAACATTAAGGATGTTGAGGAGGAGAGGATGAGGTAATACCACCACACCATTCCTTTATGTCTTGCACAACATCATGTTCTATGTTCTCTTAGTATAGGCCTAAACACCTATTTTCTTCTTTCGGCCAATTCATTTATGAGGAGTGGAAGGGAATGATTGATCCTACTCAGGCGGAGGCACTTACTCTTCTTCGACATGGAAACCCTGGAAGGCAAAATTTTTTTTGCTTGGTTCATGTCTAAAGTAATTTGAGGATGACTCCTCACAGGGAGGTCAAGGGAGAGGTGCCCCTAGAGGTGGAGGGGGTGCGGGGAGAGGCCCTAGAGGTGGAGGGGGTGCGGGGAGAGGCCCTAGAGGTGGAGGGGGTGGTCGGGCCAGAAACAATGCTCCCTCACCGACTTAGGGGTGCCTTTTACAAGGCCCTCTTATAGTGAGGTACCCTCCTCTAGTGAGGTACCCTCTACTAAGGAGGAGGAGTTTCGCGAGGAGGTTGAGGAGGAGGAGGAGTTTGGGGAGGGGGAGGAGGTTGGTGGTGGTAGGGAGGAGGAGGAGATTGGTGGTGGCAGGGAGGAGGAGGAGGAGGCTGGTGGTGGCAGGGAGGGGGAGGAGGAGGTTGGTGGTGGCAGGGAGGGGAGGGGGTTGGCAACAACAAGGGGTGGTTGCGTGGTCGAGCAAGACTCCCCCCCGAACCTGATACGGAGGAGCAGAAGTGGATCATTACACCAAAGGGGAAAGAGTTAGTGCCTCTTAATCATATTTTAATTCTTTTTCTTATAAACATGCTCATATTTTCTATCTTTTGTAGGGGCTGGGAGGTTCCTCCAAAAGCCTGTGTTCCCAACGGTGTCATCACTATCTTGCTGAAGGAATATTTGTCGGGGTTGTTCGTTCCGGACCCAGTCAAGCACTCGGAGCACCGGGTTTTGACTATGACCTGGAACCACTACAAATTGGCTACCCATGCAGACTATCCGTCACATGCTAAGGCCGTGGAAACAAATTTTTGGGTAAGTTCTCTTCAGAAGCATGAGTCTTGAGTTTCATCCATCGTTTTCCATCGAATGGTTTGACTCATGGCTTCTTCCATTATGTTTTCATGAAAAACTGTAGAAATACTATTGAGCTCTTGAGGAGAACAAGACCATTGTCGAGAAGCTGTTTCAAAGAGCTGCAAAGAAGCAGGCCCGCCAGATCTAGTACGAGGTGCGCTGGGTGGCCATCTCACAATATTATTACAACTATCGTGACATGAAGATGCCCAAGGATTTCGCGCGGGAGGAGAAGCTTACCTTGACTAAGGAGCAATACATGTTGGTAAGTATAACAGACTTTTCATTCCTATGTTTGTGTTAAATGTCAACATGCCACTATGCTTTCATTATGTAGGCGTGTCCTCGTTGGTGTTATGGAAAAAGGGAATCATGGGAGGCATTGGTTGATACATGGCTTGGTGATGATGAAAAGTGGGCTGCTAAAAGCATCCAAAACCAGGCTAATCCAGGAAATGACGAAACACATAGTCAGGGAAACTGGAACCATTGGGGCCGCAAGAAAGTTCAGGTATATCTATGTACATGAAACATTTTTCTTCTTCTATGTATGACAAACCTCTGTTTGGTGCTGCTTGGTGGTGCAGGAGGAGAAACTGAAGCGGCCGCTCTCAGACATGGAGGCGTGGGAGCTAGCCCATGTGCAGACTAAGCCCAAGGAAGGCAAGGGCAAGTACTACGGCAACTCAGGCGAGCACCTTGAGACCTACAAGAAGGTGTATAATCTCTACAATCCTGACACACCTGACCCCATAAAAGAGGCTACGGACGACAGGGCGGTGGTCGGCATAGGGCCGAAGAGTCATGGTCAACAGCGAGTTCTGGATGCCGTGATCACTCCTTCTATCTCCTACACACAGCTTCGAGTTACCAACCCGAGCCTGAGCCTGCAGCCGAGGGCGACAAGTGCACACTCAATGTCCTTCCTAGCCCATCAACACTCTGTAAGAATTTTCCCTCTTATCTTCCTTTTTCTCATTTTATTTTCCACACCAAGATGTTCTTATGAGTTTCATCATGTTATATTGAAGGCCTACATGGAGTACCAACGTCAGGAGACCATGGCATGGAACGCGAGACTTGCAGCAGTCTCGGACCATGCCAGTCACATGACGAAGGTTAGTTTAGCCCCTTTCATTTGACTTTCACATTTGCATGCTCATTTCTTCTAACCTTCGTGTGTACGTCGTCAACTAACATGCAGCTCGTTTTTGAGTCCATGGCGGCCGGAACGGTTCCTATAATGGAACAACCACCACCACCTGCTGGAGAACAACCAATTCTGCTTACGTTTGAAGACTTTGTGGCACAACACCGTCCGACTCCGGTTAGTACATCCCCAAACTATCCAACTACTTATCGTGCATTCAACACTATCATATATCTCTATATCATCTCTTTTCAAACATGCAGGGAACTGATCAATCCTCCGTTGGTGGTGGTGCCAATTCTAGCATCACTCCCGAGTAACGGAGCCCGGTCACTCCAATCCACCGAGGAGGTGGCAATCACGGTCTTGACGGTAGCGCTGCTGGTAGTAGTGACATCCTTGGCTTTGGCGGTCTTGGCGGTACCGAACTTGGTGGTGGTCCTCCTGACGCTTAAGCCTCTTGGTGGTGATGGTCATAACTTATGTTTCATGCATTCATATTATGTTGTTCAAACATATGTTGTGTTGTTTCGACATATGTTTTATTGATTTCACGTATGTTGTGATGGTAATACTTATATTGTGGTGATAATGACGTGGATGTGTGATATATATATGTTGTGTACTAGTTGCGATATATTTGTGTTGTATATTGCCGAAAAATAAAACAAAAACAGGAAAAACAACACCTATGCCGACGGTGTAACCGTTGGCGTAGCCCCGACCTCGGCGCACCAGAATCTGACACGTGGCAGGCTACGCCGATGGTTACACTGTCGACATAGGTGCTGGCCTATGCCAACGGTGTAACCATCGGCATAGCCTAGCTTCAGATGCGCCAGAAGCTGCCACGTGGCAGGGCTACGCCGACGTTACACCGTCGGCATAGATGCTGGCCTATGCCGACGGTGTAACCGTCGGCGTAGACCCGCCACGTGGCAGCTTCCAGTTAGAGCACGAACTCCGCCGTCGCCGTCTGCTGTCGTCACGTGAGAATGGACGCCGACGGCCCATCTACGCCGACGGTCGTACGGCCGGAGGTCGGCATAGAGGACCTACGCCGACGGTTTTCCTATGACGACGAAAATAACCGGGTACACCGACGTTCGCGATCCCGACGGACCTACGCCAACGGGAGCCGTTGGCGTAGGCCTAGGCCGACGGCATTCCGACCTACGCCGACGGTGTTAGGCCGTCGGCGTAAGATCCGATTCCGGTAGTGCAGGTATACCACCTTGTACGTGCGCGACGGTATGGCGCGACCAAATCCACATAAACATGTCAACATGCCGCCTCTTGATTTATGTCTAGATTTAGGGCAGTCTACGAGCACATCCCCCGTGGCGAGGTCAATCACGTGAGCGTCATAGGAGAAAGCATCGGTGGCGCAGACTATGGCGTCCATGCTTGTGGAGAGCAACCCGATGCTGCCTCCGGCCTTTATCACCTTCACGACATTGCCATCCAGGTCCATCAGCTGCAGGTCCCGGGATCCCCAGGGATACTCCTGGTAGACGCTGAGGACGATGAGGGGCTCGGCCTGGCGAGATCTATGCAGGGTGGCGAAGCCCGGGTCGGAGACGAGGGCGCGCCGCCCTCTGCAGACACACCGGAGACGACTCACGGACTTCACCGGCAGCCTGGAGAGGATGTCAGAGACGACGTCGTCTAGCAAGGACACGGCAGGGGCGTCCGTGGTGACCGATGGAAGCGTGCTGGTCGCAGCCGGACGGGAGCCGACGAGGCGGCGGTGCTCGGGCGACAGCTCTGGCGTCATGGCGGTGCGCTGGTGCTGCCGCGTGGATCCGGTAGAGAACAATGGATCAAGCAGGAGGAGGACTTGACCCGTGGAGAACGTCAGCCTCGGCGTTAAGATCGGATCGAGATTATCACTAACGGACCGGAAAACAAAGGTGTTTTTCCATTTGGAAAACCCTTGTAATCAACCGATGGAGCGCTGATCCCACATCCGCCACCTTTCCCTGCACGCCACGTGCCTTATGGGCCATCACCACTAGTTTTGTAACTAATCCATTGTTGCAATTTCACCATCGCAATAACTAGTCTGTTGCAGACCAACGTAGGAGAGACGGTGACGTCCAGATCCTTGGCGGGGATGGGCGGCATCGCTGCTCCCTCACCACCGCTTGACGGGAGCTTGCAGCTAACGACCGATGGTGATTTTGTTCTTGCAACATTATCTATGAAGAAAGTTATCACTAGTAGAAAATAGATATTTTGTCTGTATCATTAGTCTCGGTTCGGTTTTGAATCGACACTAATGTGTTCATTGGTCCCGGTTCATGACGGGCATCATTAGTGCTGGTTCGTTCCAGACCTTTAGTCGCGATTCGTGTCACGAACCGACACTAAAGGTGTGATGGCAGGCTGGCATCAGCCTGGGACCCCACGAAAACCTTTAGTCCCGGTTGGTGGCTCCAACCGCGACTATAGGCTAACCTTTAATCGCGGTTGGAGCCATTAACCGGGACTAAAGGTCAGTGGCTGAGTCAGAACTTTTATGAAGCGTGGGCAAATTTAAATCTAATTCCTTCGTCCGGGAATAAATATATATCTAAGTTTTGTCCTAAGTCAATGTTTTGAAATTTTGACCAATTTATAGAAAAAAAAAGTAGTAGCATTTATGGCACTGAATTAGTATCACTAGATTCGTTTTGAAATGTACTTTCATAATGTATCAATTTGATGTCATATATACTACTATTTTTTTCTATAAAATTGGTTAAATTTTTAAACTTTGACTTAGGAAAAAAACAAGATATACATTTATTCGCGGACTGAGGTAGTAAGTGTGAAATGAGAAATTAGAAGTGGGTCTTCGGATACACAATATATACCCTTCATTAGATTTTACTTCGCATATAAAATATCTGAAGTCAAACTTCGGAAAGTTTGACAAAATTAGAAAAATCCAAATGGAGTCTGAGCTCCATGGAGGCCTTAATTTGAAAATTCTAAAAGAACTACACATATACCTAAAGACATCATGTACACGTGTATAAATTTTTAGGTCAAAATACATTAAAACAAGAGCTACGCAAAAAGAAAATAAATCCGGAGCTTTTTAGCATATGTAATGTTCATTCTCAAAGTCTGATTTTATTTTTTTGTGCGGCTCGCAATTCAAGGCATTTATTCTGAAATTTTACACACATACACATTACATCCTTGTATACATGTGTATTTCTTTTCAGAATTTTTTGAAACAAAAAGGTTAGAATTTTCACATTTTCAAAAATTAAGGGACCCATGGAGCAGGGTTTCCAAAATGCCCTACTCGACGGTTTATATTATAAAATATCAACATGTACAAGACTAATGGTATATGATATAAAAATCAATTCTATGATGCATATAATGATATTAAATTGATATTGTGAATGTTGATATTTATTTCCTATAAAATTTGTCAAACCTTACGAAGTTGGTCTTAAGATAAATCTTATCTGCACAGTAAGAAAAACGCGGGAAGTACTAAATAGTACCGTACTTCTGAACCACAAATGCACATTGAAAATATAAATTTAGTAGTCGTGCAACTGTAGTTTTAAAGTGAACTAACATATAATATATCAATATCCAATTTCATATCACCTGCAAAAAATAAATCCAATTGTATATACAAAAATTATGTCGAGACTTAAGAGCATCTCTAGTGGCTTGTCTAAATTTGATAGTGTATATCTTCATATGGACAATGGTGTAAATTAGACAACCTCGATTTTCCAGCGAATTGCCTAAATTTGGCAGTCTATATTTTCAATGGCCGACTTGCAGTCACAGCCGTAGTTGCCGCTGTTCGTGCATGCAGTCTCAGCCACCGGTTTGGACATCCTGGCTCGGTCGTCCAAATGTGGACAATGGGTAGCTAATTTGATGGTTGTCTAAAATTTAGACTATGAGATAGACCAACCGTTAAAGATGTCTTTTGGCCTGCGGTGGTCTATATTTGTCTTAGACTATGAGATAGACTAGTCACTATAGATGCTCTAACAACTTAAGTCTTACAAGTAGCCCCTGTGTAGAACTAAACTCTTCGTATTGTATAATCTCTAAATAAAAAACTAGGCTCATGCAGTCGTGGTCATTCTCAATGGATAATTCCCGAAGTTTATGAATTCCTGAACAGATCAGATCACAATTTACCTTTTTTGTTTAGACAAGATCACAATTTACCTAATCACAAAGGAGAGGAAACATAATTAATTTCGCAATAATTTGGACCATGTTCGATCCCTGCAGCTAGGCCAACACGATTTTGCCCGGGAAACCATGATGTGAGGGTGGATTTAGCCAGCTGTGAAAAGTTGTTTGTACAGCCTCGCGTACGCAGCCAGCCCGGGCAAGTGCCCACGGTCACTAGGCGCTGGCTCCGCCCCCTGCTAAAGCTCCACTATATGAAACCCTTCGGCCAGCCTTAGCTGTATGTTCTTCTTTTTTTCTGTTTTTCTTTTTTTCCGAGCTCATCTTTTATTTATTTTTTAAATTTGTCAAGATTTGAAGACACCCCATCCATCCAAGTGATTACAAAGGTTAGCAACTTTATCCTTTCATCTCTCGTTGCTAGATTGGCTCTTGCAATGCTCTATAAGTATAGTGATTTGTGGGTTTAGTTTGTATGTGGTGGTTTATTTAATTTATGCAATTTGAGCTCAAATTAACTTCTTACTTTGCATTTGTAGGTGTGGTTTACTTAGTGCCTCTCCGTCCCTGTCCTAACCACCGTCGATCGCCCGCACCGTCCCGTGGCCGGCACCACCTTGGTGAGCCTCTTGTTCTTATCCTTTTTATATAAAAAATCATGTTTGTAAGATTTTTTTTAGTTACTTGTATAGTTTTCTTACCTATATGGTTGTTTGTTATACATAATGGCATGGTTTTGATATCCGTCCCCGTCGGCCCGCGTCCGGTTTATGATTCGGATGTGGTATATACTCTCTTTTATAACTTTGTGTTGCATTTTGTGTTTATGACAATTATGCCCAATAAGTTGACATAGATATTTTTACCTAGGAGGTATGTGAACCGGAAATTCCAACCGACATAGATATTCTTGTCAAGAAGTTAAATTTAGTTGAAAAAGAAAACGAGTATTTGAAAGAAAAATTGAAAAGAGTTGAAGAAGAAAAGATGAAACTATAGTTGTATGTTGCCGATGTCATCGATGATCACCAGATCCAGATGGATGCAATGCGCTTGAAAATTAGAAAAATTAAAAGATATGTCATTAATAGTGAGGCTTGGTATCACGATGTTGTTGGATCAATTGTTACCTTAGTTGCGTTGTTGATCGCATTTGTAGTTGCATTTAAATGCTTTAGCTAGAGAGTTTGTATGTTGTTTTACGAGAATAAGTGTGTATGAACTTGCAGTAATTTGGTCTTTTTGGTGTTGTGTAATAAAGACGACCGATGCTCTCCCCAGTTCATTAATGGCGTGCATAATTTTCTGGTTGCGGCTGAGGCAAACAAGCAGCCAGATGATTTTATGTATAGTCCATGTGCTGGCTGTAAGAATGATCGAAATTAGTCTAACTCAAGAACCATTCACGTAAACCTGTTTGAGTCTAGTTTCATGTCCGGCTATAACTGTTGGACCAAGCACGGAGAAAGAGGGGTCCTAATGGAAGAGAATGAAGAAGAGGAGGATGACGATAGCTATCCTTGCCATGGGTTCCATGAATACGACGGTACAACAATGAGGGGAAAAGCTGAGACGACAATGCGGGAGGGAGCTGAAGAAGAGGCATCAGATGAGCCCGCTGATGATCTTGGTTGGGCCATTGCCGATGCAAAGAGAAACTGCGCAAGTGAAAAGGAGAAGCTAAAGTTGCAACGCATGTTAGAGGATCACAAAAAAGGGTTGTACCCAAATTGCGAAGATGACAAGAAAAAGTTGGGTACCACACTGGAATTGCTGCAATATAAGGCATAGAATGGTGTATCTAATAAGGCATTTCAAAAGTTGATGATACTGTTAAAGAAGAAGCTACCAAAGGACAACGAATGACCAGAGAGTACGTACGAAGCAAAGAAGGCTGTCTGCCCTCTAGGATTAGAGGTGGAGAAGATACATGCATGCCCTAATGATTGCATCCTCTACCGCGGTGAGTACGAGGATTTGAATGCATGCCCGGTATGTTGTGCATTGCGCTATAAGATCGGCCACGATGACCCTGGTGATGTTGAGGGCGAGCGCCCTAGGAAGAAGATTCCTGCCAAGGTGATGTGGTATGCTCCTATAATACCACGGTTGAAACGTTTGTTCCAAAACAAAGAGCATGCCAAGTTGATGTGATGGCACAACGAAGACCGTAAGAAAGACGGGAAGTTGAGAGTGCCCGCTGACGGATCGCAGTGGAGAAAAATCAAGATAAAGTAGAAAGACTTTGCAAAGGACGCAAGGAACGTATGGTTTGGTTTAAGTGCAGACGGCATTAATCCTTTTGGGAAGCAGAACAGCAATCATAGCACATGGCATGTGACTCTATGTATCTATAACCTACCCTATTGGAAAGACCTCGAGGTCCTCTCTGCAATTGATGTGATGCACGTGACGAAGAATCTTTGCGTGAACCTGCTAGGCTTCTTGGGCATGTATGGGAGGACCAGCAACGTATGCATGGAGAAGATGGCATCGATCCAAATAAGTGTGAGGGTCATGCCAGCTACACTGTTACCAAGAAGAGAAGGAAATCTTCTTCGAATGCCTGCTCAGTATGAAGCTACTGTCTGGCTTCTCGTCGAATATAAAGGGAATAACAAATATGGCAGAGAAAAAGTTATAGAACCTAAAGTCTCATGACTGCCACGTGATTATGACGCAACTGCTTCTAGTTGCATTGAGGGGGCTTCTACCGGAAAACGTTCGATTAGCCATTGTGAAGCTATGTGCATTCCTGAATGCAATCTCTCACAAGGTAATTGATCCAGAAATCCTACCAAGGTTAGAGAATAATTTGGTGCAATGTCTTGTGAGTTTCGAGTTGGTGTTCCCACCATCCTTGTTCAATATCATGACGCACGTCCTAGTTCAAATGGTTGAGGAGATTGCCATTCTGGGTCTTGTATTTCTACAGAATATGTTCCCCCTTGAGAGGTTCATGGGAGTCTTAAAGAAATATGTTCATAATCGTGCTAGGCCAGAAGGAAGCATGTCCAAGGGCCATGAAATGAAGGAGGTCATTGAGTTTTGTTTTGACTTTATTCCTGACATTAAGCCGATAAGTGTTCCTGAATCGCGGCATGAGGGCGGACTGGGTGGCAAAGGCACACTAGGAAAGAATTCACTAAAATGCCGGGATGTGCATTCTTTGGCGCAAGCACACTACACAATTCTACAATGTTCCGCCTTGGTGTCTCCCTATATCGAGCAACAAAAGAATATTCTACGCTCCAAACACCCGGAGAAGTGTGACGATTGGATTACACATGAACAAACGGTGACTTTCCCGGTTGGTTGCACACGTCTCATGCATGACGACACTTTTGAAGATGACATGTACTTGCTGTCCAAGTTACCATATTCGACTATATTGACTTTCAAAGGGTACGAGATAAATGGAAATACATTTTACACGATCGCCCAAGATAAAAGTAGCGCCAACCAAAATAGTGGTGTCCGCTTTGATGCAGCAAACAACAATGGGCCAAAGAAGACATATTATGGTTATATAGAGGAGATGTGGGAACTTGACTATGGACTTGGTTTAAAGGTCCCTTTGTTTAGGTGCAAATGGGTCAATCTGTCAGGAGGCGTGGAAAAGGAAGACCCACAGTACGGAATGATAACAGTGGATCTCAACAATCTTGGGTACGCAGACGAACCATTCGTCCTAGTCAATGATGTGGCGCAGGTTTTCTATGTGAAGGACATGTCTACCAAGCCGAGAAAAAGAAAAGATAAGGAAGCGAATACATCATATGATGAGCCAAAGCGCCACATACTTCTTTCAGGAGAAAGAAACATCGTAAGAATGGATGACAAGACAGACATGTCAGAAGATTATGAAAAGTTTCATGAAATTGCTCCCTTCACAGTGAATGTTGACCCGAGCATCAAGTTAAACGAGGAAGATTGTCCATGGTTACGACGTAAAGGGACACACGGAAAGAAAAAAGTTTTATACCCAAAAATCCTACTCTGGGATGTGACCGGCTTATCAAGTTAGTTTCTGGACTTCTATATCTGGAAAGTCCCACTTCGGACAAACCGAAGGGAATCTTTGTAATAGTAGTGTACGTATGTGTTTTTGGTGTTCAGTATGCACCATTCGAAGCCAGGCCTTCAATTTTCAACCCTTTCTTACTTTATTTTCTATTTTTGATGCATTTACTGATTTTTTGGAGCTAAATGAACCTGAAATTGATAAGCACTACAAATGAACTCTGAAAAGGTTGAAAGTTGGCATGGTATCATCATTTCACCCACATAGCATGTGCAAAAAAATTGAGAGGGTTATGGCAAAAACTGGATGCACTTCGCGTACAAAATGGGCAATCTCTTTCGATGTATGAGGGTTTCATACTAAAACTCGTGTGTGACAAAGGCATTTCATTTTTTTAAACTTACTTCAACTTCAGAATTTTTGTGCTTTCAGTATGCACTATTCGAAGCCAGGCCATCAATTTTCAACCCTTGTTGACTTCATTTTCTATTTTTCATGCATTTACTGATTTTTTGAGCTAAATGACCCTGAAATTGATAAGCACTACAAATGAACTCTAAAAAGGTTGAAAGTTGTCATGGTATCATCATTCCACCCACATAGTATGTGCTAAAAAATTGAGAGGGTTACGGCAAAAACTGGACGCACTTCGTGTACAAAATGGGGAATCTCTTTCGAAGTATCAGGGTTTCACATGAAAGCTCATGTGTTACAAAGGCATTTCATTTGTTTAAAGTTATCTCAACTCCAGACTTTTTGTGCATTCAGTATGCACCACTCAAAGCCACGTCATCAATTTTCAACCCTTTGTGACTTCATTTGCTATTTTTCATGCATTTACTCATTTGTTTTTCAGCTAAATGACCCAGATATTGATAAGCACTACAAATGAACTTTGGAAAGTTTGAAAGTTGGCATGGTATCATCATTTCACCCACATAGCATATGCTAAAAAAAGGAGAGGGTTGCGGCAAAAACTGGACACACTTCGTGTACAAAATGGGCATTCCCTTTCGAAGTATTAGGGTTACAGACGAAAACTCGTGTGTTACAAAGGCATTTCATTTTTTAAACTTATGTCAACTCTAGACTTTTTGTGTGTTCTGTATGCACCATTTGAAGCCACGTCATCAATTTTCAACCCTTTCTGACTTCATTTGCTAATTTTTCATGCATTTACTGATTTTTTGAGCTAAATGACCCTGAAATTGATAAGCACTACAAATGAACTCTGAAAAGGTTGAAACTTGGCATCGTATCATCATTTCACCCACATAGCATGTGCTAAAAATTGAGAGGGTTACGGAAAAACCTGGACGCACTTCGTGTACAAAATGGGCAATCTTTTTCGAAGTATTAGGGTTTCAGACGAAAACTGGTGTGTGACAAAGGTATTTCATTTTTTTAACTTATTTCAACTCCAGACTTTTTATGTGTTCGGTGTGCACCATTCGAAGCCACGCCATCAATTTTCAAACCTTTGTGACTACATTTGTTAATTTTCATCCATTTACTGATTTTTTTGAGCTAAATGGCCCTAAAATTGATAAGCACTACAAATGAACTCTGAAAAGGTTGAAAGTTGGCATGGTATCATCATTTCACCCACATAGCATGTGCTAAAAACTTGAGAGGGTTACGGCAAAAACTAGACGCACTTCGGGTACAAAATGGGCAATCTCTTTCGAAGTATCAGGGTTTGAGACGAAAACGCATGTGTTACAAAGGCATTTCATTTTTTGAAATAACCTAAGTATTACCAAATTGAATATAATGATAAAACACAGTAATATTAAACAGAAGAAAAAATAATCACTGAAAAATATATTTTGAAAGTAAAGTTATTCACAAACTAGTGATTTACACAAATTTCAAATAATTCAAATTTGAAAACTACTGGCACTAACAGAAAGTTTATAATTTTTTTACCGAAAGCAAAAAGATTCACAAAGAAACTCTAAATAAGGAAAAAACTTAGAAATAAAAGAAAATAAATAAAGCAGAAAACAAAAAAATGAAAAATAAACAAATTAAAAAAATCCCGCCTACTAGGCCACAACGGCGTGCATACGTCTAGAAACCCAACATGTAGTTGGGCCAGGATGCAGGCCCGCAAGGCCCAGTAGGCCCACCAGGGAATCGCAACAGAGGTAGGCCCAGAAGGCCTGTATTAGAGAGGAGCTCAATGTAGTGCCCACGCCGGGGCTTATAAACAGGTCCATGCGCCCCTCGACTAACGAGGTAAGACTAAACATCCACCGCAGAGCGTCATGCCAGGAACAGATCTTTAGTGCCAGTTGATAGCCCCAACCGCGACTAAATACCCCCCCCCCCTTTAGTCGCGGTTGGAGCCACCAACCGGGATGACCCTCCTATAAAAGCAACACTTGCATTTTTTTCACTTTTCCTGTGCTTCTTCGTCTGTTCGACCACTACGAACAAAGGAGCTTGCCGCCGCCCCTGACGCACCGCCTGCCCCGACATCGTCGCCGCCCCCAACGCGGCGTCCACGCTGTCGCTGCCCCCGACGCGCCGCCCGTAGCCGCCCCCGTCGTGCGTCGCCCCCTTCTCGAGCTCGCGCGCCGTCGCAGTCGCCGTCGCCGACGACTTGCCTCGCCTCGCCGGCCGTCGCCCCGCTGTGAGCCCTCACCGCCATGGCCGTCCTCCCATCGATCGAGCCCGCACACACACACATGCATGAACAGACACACGCACACACACACACACATTTTCTTATTTTCTGTTTTTCTATTTTTTAGTTTTTTTATACTTTTAGACATACAAATGTTAGATGAAGTAGATATATAAATTTTAGATATTTTTTTCAGTTTTTTATACTTTTAGTTATAGAAATGTTAGATGAATGTTAGATATATAAATGTTAATTAGATGAATTTTGATTTGTTTATATAATGTTGCTTTTCTATAATTAGTAATTAATTAGTATATATGTTTAATTAGTATACATGCTTAATTAGAAATATATGTTTAATTAGATTTTTTGCTTAATTAGAAATATATAATGTCCCTAACCTATTAAAATGTTGCTTAGAAGTATATAATGTTGTATAGCAAATTACAGAAAAAATTTGCATACTAAAATGTTGCATAGGAAATTATAATTGAGAAAATTTCAGAATTTTTTATTGAGAAAGGAATATTATTAGGGTAGTTATAACCTAGGAATTTTTTTCTCAAAGTCAACGATGCCCGGTCCGCATCCTCGTTGTCGACTCGTTCGCGACGATGTCATGCTTCAGAGGGGCAACGTTCGGGACTAGGCTTCGCCGGGCTGGCACTGGGATCTGCTACCTTCAGGGGCGTGCAGCTTGGTGAGAAACCCGACCCCGGGTTCCGTCCTCGACCCGGAGCTTCTTTGGTGGCCTTCTCACCGGCCACTTTCGGTGCGGAGGAAGCCGGCCCCGCCGGAGGTGGTACATCGCCATGTCAGGGAGGAGGACGAGCATGTCGGTCTCTACATGGATGCGTTGGATGTCAGGTTCTCCAATACCTGGCAAGTTTTTCAGGGATCTCACCCGAGCTATGATCCTGTCAAAGTTTCTTCTCTTTGGGTGTCCACCGCGTGCCGCGCGAGACGTCAACTGGATCTGTAGCAGTGATATTATATAATTAATAATTTTCGATATGTATTAGTGATAATATTCGAGATGTATTTGAGATTATATTCAATAATATTCGAGACGATTTACTCGAGATTATATTCGATGATGCATATTATGTACTATGATTCAATTTTCCTTATTGATTGCATGCATTGTAATTTGAATACTATATTATATTATCTTTCTTCTGGGTTAGTTAAATAAAAGCTATGGACAATACCAGCAGAGAAGGAGAAGAGGCTCTATTCGACATCATACGCTCCACGAGGCCAGAGCATGAACCTGAAGATGATGATGGCTCGCAATATCTGAACAATTCCGGTGACGGTTGTATGTTTGATGAAGACGAGCAAATAGATGAATTCGACAACAATGTTGACGAACAAAATGTTCTTCAAATAACAAATACCTGCATGGTATATTTATCATATAAGCCATCCGGTGATCATTACATGTCTTAATTGAGTTGTATATGTATTACCGAATTGATCTTTCTTCTTTTAGGCCTACAGATCGAGCAAATCTTCTACAAGCGATAGGGTAGTTCGAGGCCCGGCCAGAAAGTTGGAACCTAGCGTAAAGTTCAACATCGATTCCATCAATACATCAATTAGCAAACCGCTGGAACCTAAGAAAAATGCGACCAAGTTCAAGAATCAATGCGGAGTTATTGTCAGGGACCAAATCCCGATCTCCACACAAGAATGGAAAAAAGCCAGCAAAGGGAGATCGAGAAAGAGTTACTTTTGTCGACGGAAGAGCATAGATGTGCTTTGGACCGAGCTGATGTCACATTTCACACTAGCAGATACCTTGACAGATGCTGATCTAAAGAAAGTCAGAAACTATGCTCTTAAAAAGATGGCGATCGCATTCAACACCTTCAAGAAAAATGCATGGGCTGCGTACGTCAAAGCAAACAAGAAGACTCCGAAATTCAAGGGAGCACTGGTGAAGGGGAAAAGATGACTGGGATGATTTCGTGAAGTTCAAGGAATCGGAACTAGCTAAGGAACGGTCGAGAAAGAACAAGATTAATGCTACAAAAAAGAAGTGGCACCATACTCTCGGGCGAGGAGGCTACCAGACGGCCCTGCCTAAGTGGGATGATCCGAACAAGATATGATTAATGCAGGGGTCACTCTAGTTATAGTGACCTAGCCCCCGAGGTGCAGGACATGGTTTTATGCGCATGAGGGGAAGTTGGACCCAAAGACAGGGGATATTATGGTGAAGGCAGGGGATATTATGGTGAAGGCAAGTCTTAAAGGAGTGACAGACGAAATACTGATGAAAATAGAAGAAGCTCGAATGGGGGTATTCACGCCCAATAGAGAGGACGACGAGCTTACGCGCGCCCTGAAGAATCCTGAACACCCAGGAAGAACACGAGGGAAAGGCGTTGTTCCCTGGTTTGAGGGGTTTGGGGGTTGGAACGAAGACTATAGAAGCCGTGCGAGAAAGAAGATGCGAGAGGAGCGGAAGAAGGAGGAGGAAGCACTCAGCCTTGAAGGCCTAGAATCAAAGCATCTGGAGTTGGAATCCAGAGTCAGGCGGCAGCAGGAGCAGATCGACTCACTCAGCCAAGAAAGGGCGTCTCAGCGACAGCATGAGCAGATCGATCCAGCATTGGATACCACCGTCCCATCTATGTCGAGAAGTAGTGTGGGTTCCTCCCCGGCCGATAAGAGGTTCATGGTATCTCGCATCCATTAGTTATTGGTGACAATATTAGAGTGATTTTCACGGAAATTTCAAAATTGTCTGGGTATAAAATGGTCGTGATGAGCGCAAAAATGTTACTCATGAACCTCCCCAAGGTTAAATCTTGATTGTCCTTGAGCAACGAACAATAACTCAACAGTAAGGAACTCAGTTGCTTAAACCAAAATAACAAGGACGTTTTGGTTCACTTATGATCGGTACGCCTAGATGGTGTCACGCCCAATATACGGTCCTATCCTCGTGAAAATGTGAGAGTCTCAACAGGGATAGAAGCGAATATGGAGATCTTTTACAAGGTGGATAATCGTCACAAGTACATTTATTGAAGAGAAGAGTATACAAGATTTGGCTTACACTCGTCACAAGCTACAACATGGATATCTCCATACATCAATACTTAGCAATCATCATATAGAAGAGCAAGATCCGACTACGGATGAAATCTAACGAAAAGAGATAATATCCACCCTGCTGTCCCAGGCAGCTGACCTGACACCCATCCTATAATCAACGAAGAAGAAGAAACTCTAAATAGAACAAGCATCCCTCTCACATCAGAACATCGCATTACATGTACCTGCACCTATTGTTGTAGCAATCTATGAGTCACGCGGACTCAACAATCTTATTTCCAAGGGTATCAAGACTAGCAAAGCTTAATGGGTGAGGAATGGTTAAGTGGTGAGGTTGAAGCAGCACCACGCATTTATATCTAGCTAACTTACGAGAATAAGAATAAGAAGAGTGTTCTACGCATAAATGAACGTGAACTAATAATGATCAAGAAGTGATCCAGAACACCTACTTACGAGTCAAACATAACCCCGCCGTGTTCTCTTCTCGGTTCAAACCTCACAAGAAGAAATGGTCATGGTTACGCAGATGGTTGGTGTATTTTAATTGAGTTTACTTCAAGTTTTCTATAACCGGGTATTATAAAGTTTCTAAGTTGCCACATAACCGCGGGCATGGCTTTACGAAAGATTTTACCATGCAGGGATGCTCTAGCTCATCCATCACAAACTAACCACAAGCTGCGGTGGAAAACCTCAACCTTGAGATAGCCCGAAGTGTCCTTAAAATCCCGGTGCACAAGATATTTTGTCAACGGTAAAACAAATCCCGCAAGGCCTCCCGGCGTGTTGACGATCCTGATAGGAGCCGTGTATCTCATTCAGGACAAGGCAGATGAGCTACGCATACAGTGGCCAGATTAAACACCCAAGTTGCCTCGGGGTGTCCCAGCACAGTGCTCTATTTTAGACCAACACCCATGAGGAGCACTGGCCCGGTTTGTTGATTAATTATTGACGTGGCTTGAGACTACGTCGGTATTTCCCCAAAGAGGAAGGGATGATGCAGCACAACGACGGTAAGTATCTCCCTCGGTAATGAAACCAAGGTATCGAACCTGTAGGAGGATCAGGCAACACTATGTAAACAATACCTGCACACAAATAACAAATATTTGCATCCCACGTGAAAGAAAGGTTGTCAATCTCTCGACGGTAAAAAGATAGATTAGATTGTAGATTGGATAAATAGATCTCGCAAGAACACAAAATAAAAGAGGCAAATAAAAAGTGCAACAAAGTATTTTTGGGGTTTTGAAATAATAGATCTGGAAAAAAAGCGTCAAAAAGGTAGATCGAAAAGCAATATGTTGGAAAAGTAGACCCGGGGGCCGTAGGTTTCACTAGTGGCTTCTCTTATAAGTATAGCACACGGTGGGTAAACAAATTACTGTTGGGCAAATGATAGAGGACCAAATAATCATGATGATATCCAAGGCAATGATCATTATATAGGCATCACATCCAAGATTAGTAGAACGAAACGATTCTGCATCTACTACTATTACTCCACACATCGACCGCTATCCAGCATGCATCTAGTGTATTAAGTTCATGAAAAAATAGAGTAATGTAATAAGAACGGTGACATGATGTAGACAAGATCTATTCATGTAGGAATAGATCCCATCTTGTTATCCTTAATAGCAACGATACATGCATCCCGTGCTGCCCCTTCTTTCACTAGGAGAGGACACCGCAAGATCGAACCCATCACAAAGCACCTCTTCCCATGGCAAGAAAAACCGATCTAGTTGGCCTAGCTAAACCAGAGATTCGAAGAAGAAATACAAGGCTATAAGTAATCATGCATATAAGATATCAAAGAAGACTCAAATAATATTCATGGATAGAAACTGATCATGAACTCAAAATTCATCATATCCCAACAAACACACCGCAAAAAGACATTACATCAAATAGATCTCCAAGACACCATTGTATTGAGAATCAAGAGAGAGAGAGAGAGAGAGAGAGAGAGAGAGAAATCCATCTCGCCACTGCCTATAGACCCGTAAGTCTATGGTGGACTACTCACGCATCATCGAAGACGCACCAATGAGGATGATGAACCCCTCCAGGATGGTGTTAGATTGGACCTCACGGTTCTGGAACTTGCGGCGACTCGAAGTATTTTTTGTCGACTTCTCCAGAGTTTCTGGAATATTTGGGTATTTATAGAGCTTAGATGCAGTGGAGAAGGTTCCCGAGGCGGCCAAAACCCACCAGTGTGTGCCCGGGACCCCTAGCGCACCCAGGTGTCTTGTGGGTGGCCTAGGATCCCTCGTTACTTCTTTGGCCCACTGGCCTCCTTCTAGTCCGAAAAAACTCCAAATTTTTTTTGTCGCGATTGGACTCCGTTTGGGACTGATATTCTGTGAAGTAAAAACAAGCAAAAACAGCAACAACAACTGGCACTTGGCACAAATTCAATAGGTTAATCCCAAAAAAATGATATAAAGTGCTATAAAATGATTGTAAAACATCCAAGAATGATAATATAACAACATGGAATAATCAACAATTATAGATACATTGGGGACGTATCAGCATCCCCAAGCTTAATTCCTACTCGTCCTCGAGTAGGTAAATGATAAAAATAGAATTTTTGTTGTGGAATGCTGCCTAACATGTTCATCATGTATTATTTTATTTTGTAGCATGGACATTTGGACTTTTAAATGGTTCAAAGCAATAGTCTAGTTTTGACATAAAGACTTTAATACTCAAGCATGCCAACAAGCAACCATGTCTTTCAAAATATCAACACTAAAGAAAGTTATCCCTAGCCCATCATGCTCAATCATTGATCCATTCATGAAACACACTCAAATATTAAATACACCCAATGAACATGTATGATCATAGTGCCCCTAGTTGATTCTTTATAAGAGAAGATGGAGACTCAAATTAAAAATAAAAATTGCATAAAGTAAATAGATAGGCGCTTCGCAGAGGGAAGTAGGGATTTGTAAAGGTGCTAGAGCTCAAAGCTTAAGTTGAGAGAGAGAAATATTTTGGGTGGCATGCCTTTCCTATCAATAAAAACGACAAAGTAGTTCTCAATACTTTCCATGCTAGATAGATCATAGGCGCTTCCCAAACATAAACTAAAGTTTATTCCTTTTTCCACCATTGTATCACAATCGATGGCTAGCCGTATCCACGATTGCGTTCCATACCAACATTTTCCAAGGAATTTATTATCTGACAACATAAAGTAAATTTCGTTTTCATTTCGGGAATGGGCATCCCCATTACCGTTGTACTCTCATGGAATGACAAGTGCATAAACACTCATCTTGAGAATAACACAACTAGCATGGAAAAATATTGGACACCCCCTACCGTTTCATTAGTGGTACGAGCACACAAAAGGAAGGTCATTTTGAAAATTAGAGATGGCACATACAAATTTACTTAGAACGGCATGGAAATACCGCATATAGGTAGGTATGGTGGACTCATAAGGCGAAACTGGGTTTAAGGATTTTGGATGCACAAGTAATATTTCTACTTAGTACAAGTGGAGGTTAGGAAATATCTTGAGAATCAACCAACCAAGAAATGAAAATTCACATAAACGGGCATTGAGCATAACTAACACTGAATAATGCACCATAAGTAGGATGTAATTTCATTGCATAACTATTGACTTTCGTACTTGCATAGGGAATCACAAACCTTAACAAGAATATTCTTACTAAAGCATAATTACTCGCCAACATGACTCACATATCACTATCATCATGTCTCAAAACAATTACAAGGAATCAAGTTTAATTTGCCTATAGATCTTCATGAAAGTTTTTATTATATCATTCTTGAATATCTATCACTTTGGGACTAGTTTCATATATTGCCATTTCTTTTGACGAGCTCAAAATTATTTAAGTAAAGAACATGAGCATAGAAGTTTCATTTCTCAAAATAATATAAGTAAACCATGATAGAATTTCTTCAAAAGTTACTAACTCTCAAAATAATCTAAGTGAAGCATGCGAGTATTTCTACAAAAGTTACTGACTCAAATTAATCTAAGTGAAGCATGAGAGTATTTCTACAAAAATTAATTACTCTCAAATTAATCTAAGTGAAGCATGAGAGTATTTCTACAAAAATTTAAAGCACACTATGCTAAAAAAAGATATAAGGTAAGCACTAGAGCAATTCAATAGCTCAAAAAAAGTAAGTGAAGCATAAAGAGCAATTCTAACAAATCATAGCATGATTTTGGCTCTCTCAAATAGGTGTATCCAGCAAGGATACTTGTGAAAAACAAAAAAAACAAAATAAAATCTAAGACTCAAATAATACAAGACGCTCCAAGCAAAACTCATGATATGTGACGAATAAAAATATAGCTCCAAGTAAAATATCGATGGTCGTTAGAAGAAAGAGGGGATGCCACTCGGGGCATCCCCAAGCTTAGTTGCTTGTTTCTCCTTGGATATTATCTTGGGGGTGCTGTAGAATCCCCAAGCTTAGGCTCTTTTCACTCATTATTCCTTCATCCATCATGATCTCACCCAAAACTTGAAAACTTCAATCACACAAAACTCAACAAAACCTTCGTGAGATCCGTTAGTATAATAAAGCAAATCACCACTTTAAGTGTTATTGTAAACCCATTCAAAATTTATTATCGCATTATATATACTGTATTTTAACTTTACCATGGCTTATACCCTTCAATACAAACCATAGATTCATCAAAACAAGCACACAATGCAACGAAAATAGAATATGTGTCAAACATAATAGTTTGTGGTAACCTGTACTCTAACCATACTGATGTAACACTAAAAATTCTGAAAAATTAGGACAACATAAAGAATTTGTATAGAAACACTGTGCTAAAATTTCAGTTCATTATCACGCTCCAGTAAAAATGAAAATTCATGCATTGGAGTTGAAGTTTCTATGTCAGATTCAGCATTGTTTCTACTCATTTTATGAATCGCCCTAAAGGCTTTACTTGGCACAAACACTAAATAAAAAACAAAAAACAATCATAAGAGAGGCATAATTGTGTCAACACTCAAAAACAGAAAGGAAAAGATGAAAATAAATTTATTCATTGGTTTGCCTCCCAACAAGTGATATCGTTTTAGGCCCCTAGCTAGGCATAATGCATATATTCAAGTATTGTCATCTTGGGTTTTCGTAGATATATTTTTATCAAGAGGTTTTGCTAATATAACTTGAAACAGACCGTCCATAAAAACCTTAGCACTATCAGGTTGACCATCTACGTACCCTCTTTGATTCCTGACGGGGGATTACCCCCGGGTAGGCTCAAGGACACGACTTAACATTTGAAAACAGCAGGGCGGCCAATGGCCCTCTGCCCGGCTGCTCCAGCTGGTACCCCGGTCTGACCGGCTACTGAGTCCGATCGGCTCCCTACCTAGCCGGCTGCTCTGATCGACCTCTATCCAGCTGCTCGAGCCAGCCTGCTACGCGAGGTCAACCACCACTTCCCATCGGACACGACATGAAGACACTATAGCCTGCATCATGTGTCACTTCACTGCACCCCAATAGTACTGCACTATAGCATGCGTCATCGCGTCATCTCCAATAGTGGTGCACTATTGCCTACATCATGCGTCATCTCATATGTCTTCTCCAAATAGTGGATAGTTGGTCATGTGGGCCACCCCTTGTCCCCTGGGCCTCCCTTTATAAGAGGCACCAGGGGAGCTCACTCATGGCCAGGCCCCCTCATATTCTCTCATCCCCTCTCACTCTCACACATACGTGAGGCTAAGGAAAGGAGCACTCTGATCCTTCTTCCTCTCCTAAAACAGCTCCAGGAGCAACTCTATACCGCAACCATATACACTGCATATATCATCAGACATGCAGGAGTAGGGGTATTATCTCTCTGGAGAGCCCCAAACCTAGGTAAGCCACCGTGTCCTACTACCATATCCCGTCCCAGACCTTCCACGGTAGCCTTGCTCTCACCTCGATTAGCCATCCCTGGCATCTATTGTGACAAAACGACGATAGTTGGCGCCCACAGTGGGGCTTGCTGCTGCTGGAACCGCGGTGGGGCTTGCTGCTGCTGGAACCGCGGTCCAGGCGGACCCTCTTCGTCATTGCCAGCGCGGCATCGCCGTCGTCGCCACTCGGGGGCTCGACATCAACACGCCCCCGGGGCAAATACGCGCGATGCCGCGTCCTTGCTGCTGGTCTCGTCGTCACCATCGTGACGCTACCGACGTCTCTCCGACGGCGTTAGGGGGCTCGACACCAACATGCCCCCGGGGCTGCCACACGAGATGGCGTGTCCTCGTCATCGACCTCGTCCATTTCCAACTCACACCGACATGCCCCCGGGACGAATGCGAGCGATGTCGCGTCCTCGTCGTCGGCCTTGCCCTGTTCGTCACCACCGTTGCGACATCGGTTGTCGGCCGCAGCTCCCGTGTTGCCTAATCCACCTATACACACCCCATATAATGGTCAGATAGTGATCATACACATCTGGTATCATGGTCATACACTAGTCAGACGCTTCCCTGATAATGGCCATATAATAGTCATACACTACTCATACACCGCCTAGCACCGTCTTTTGCTAACCTCGCCGCTGAGCCGCATCCCGCTAGCCGTTCCTCTCCGCATCTTTGCCCTGCCTGCAGGAGCACTCGCCAACGACGCCCGTGGCTGCCCCAAACTCCGACTCCTGTTGGAGCCTTGACCTGCGCCTCCTGGCCCGAGCCTCGTCCCGCGCATCCCTGCTTATCGAGGTGGCACCAGGAGCTCTCCCGCATGCGGCGTACCTTGGCAGCACAACCAAGTCCAGCCATGGAAGGCCCTGCTCCTCGCCGCCGGCGTCCGGGTAACACCATCGTGTGTCCTCCCATCGAGGTCCTCTCCAGCTGCCCCTGTTTCGCGCTCCGTCGCTAGGGGTCCGCACCAGTCCGCCATCATCCCCCGCCTCGTCGCCTCCCCGCACCCCGGCCTCCGAGTTGCCCTATCGCGTGCCGGTCGGCCCATGCCTCCCGCTGCTCCATCGCTTGGGCGTCATACCCCCTGACCGGCCGCACCACCTCTGCAGCATCCGCTCGACGCGCACGGCCTCGCCAGCTCCAGCTCCAACGCGTCTGCCTACCCGCATGGCCTCAGCCATTGCCACTTCGGTCGCGCCCTGCCAGCTCCACCCGTGCGGCTGTGCGGCCCAGCCGTCACACCTCGTCTCGCACCTACCGCACCCACCAGCTTCGCCACCTCGCGCGCGCCCCTGTTCGACTCCGCACATCGGTCGGTTCGGCCCCGACCACCACTGCTTTGTGCCAGTCCGCCCTGCTCCACCTCACGTTGGCATGCTGATACGTCTCCAACATATGTATAATTTTTATTGTTCCATGCTATTATATTATCGGTTTTGGATGTTTTATATGCATTAATATGCTAATTTATATTACTTTCGGGACTAACCTACTAACCTAGAGCTAGTGCCAGTTTCTTTTTTTTCCTTGTTTTTAAGTTTTATAGAAAAGGAATATCAAATGGAGTCCAAACAGAATAAAAACATACGATGATTTTTTATGGACCAGAAGAAGCCCACAGGGCATTGGAGTTGGGCCAGAAGAGCCATGAGGCCAGCACAAGCATAGGGGCGCCCCCTAGGGCGTGCCCCTGGCTTGTGGACGCCTCAGGCACCCCCTTGACGTGAGACTGACGCCAAAAAATATTATAAATACCCAAACCTCTGAAAAGAACCCTAGATCGGGAGTTCTGCCGCCGCAAGCCTCTGTAGCCATGAAAAACCAATCGAGAGACCGTTACGGCACACTGCCGGAGGAGGAAACCATCACCGAAGGCCATCTTCATCATCCCGATGGTCTCCATGACAAGGAGGGAGTAGTTCACCCTCGGGGTTGAGGGTATGTACCAGTAGCTATGTGTTTGACCTCTCTCTCTCTCATGTGTTCTTGAGATGGCATGATCTTGATGTACCGTGAGCTTTATTGATATAGATGAATCATATGGAGTTTTCCCCTCTCTATCTTCTCATGATGTATTTTGTTTTCCCTTTGAAGTTTTGTTATCGGATTGTGTCTTTAAAGGATTTGAGAACACTTGATGTATGTCTTGCAATGGGATATCCATGGTGACAATGGGATGTTCTATTGATCAACTTGATGTATGTTTTGGTGATCAACTTGCGGGTTCTGTGACCTTGGGAGTCTATGCATAGGGGTTGGCACACGTTTTCGTCTTGACTCTTCGGTAGAAACTTTGGGGCACTCTTGGAAGTTCTTTGTGTTGGATTGAACATGATGAATCTGAAATTGTGTGATGCATATAATATAGTCAAGCCCATGGGTACTCGTGGTGACATTGGAGTATCTAGATGACATTAGGGTTTTGGTTGATGTGTATCTTAAGGTGTTATTTTAGTATGAACTCTAGGGATGTTCATGACACTTATAGGGATAGCTCATAAGACTTATCAGAAAAGATAACTTTGAGGTGGTTTCGTACCCTACAATAATTTCTTCATTTATCTCTGCTATTTGTGACTTTGGAGTGAACTCTTTGTCACACGTGAGGGATTTACATATGATTTAACTATGTCAATATTGTTGAGAGAACTTGCACTAGTGAAAGTATGAACCCTAGGCCTTGTTTCCAAGCATTGCAATATCGTTTTTGCTCAATTTTGTTACTTGCTACCATGCTGTTTTTATATTTTCAGATTAGAAAAACCTACATCTACTATCCATATTACACTTGTATCACCACCTCTTCACCGAACTAGTGCACCTATACAATTTACCATTGTATTGGGTGTGTTGGGGAAACAAGAGACTCTTTGTTATTTGGTTCCAGGATTGTTTGAGAGAGACCATATTCATCCTACATCTCCCATGGATTGATAAACCTTAGGTCAACCACTTGAGGGAAATTTGCTACTATCCTACAAAACTCTACGCTTGGAGGCCCAACAAGAGTCTACAAGAAGAAGGTCGCATAGTAGACATCAAGCTCTTTTCTGGTGCCGTTGCCCAGGAGGTGAGTGCATGAAGGTATATCTTTATATCTTGCAATAAAATCTTTTAGTTTTTTTTTCACTAGTTTGGTTTTATGAAAGAAAACTACAAAAAATGGAGTTTAGGTTGCATCATTTGTTTCGTCTTTATACTGTCTTTCGTGAAAATAAGTGTTCGGAAAATTGTGCTCAATTGGTAGATGAAGAAACTATGAAAATACTTTATGAGAATTCCTTGACTGATGAGCATGATTGCAATGTTGCTAGTATGAATTCTCTGAAAATCCATGATGCTAATGATATTCAAAGCCACAAGCTTGGGGATGCTATGTTTGATGAAGATGATATTTTTTGTCCCCCAAGTTTTGATGAGCAAAACTATTATGATGATAGCATGCCTCCTATATATGATGATTATTGTGATGACATGTATGCTATAGAGAGTAATGACAACCATGAAACTTGTTATCATGATTTGAATATTCAATATGGTTATGTCAATCAAGTGTCTCATGATAGTTATTTTGTTGAGTTTGCTCCCACTATTATGAATGAGAAGGAAATTGCTTATGAGGAGAGTGAAAAAATTTCTATGCTTGTGGGTCATGAAGATAGTGCTTTATGTGATAGTTATGTTGTGAAATGACTTCATGATGCTACTGAAAATTATTATGGGGGAGGAACATATGCTTGTAGGAATTGCAATAATATCAAGTTTCCTCTCTATGTGGTCAAAGTTTTGAAGTCATGCTTGTTTTGCCTTCCTATGCTAGTTGATTCTTGCTCCCATAAATTATTTACTCACAAAATCCCTATGCATAGGAAGTGGGTTAGACTTAAATGTGCTTGTCATGAGATTCATGATGCTCTTTTGCATGTTTCAATTATTATTCCTATGTGAGCATCATTCAAATCATCATGCCTAGCTAAAAGGCATTAAAGAAAATATCTTGTTGGGAGACAACCCAACACTTTTACTTTATGTTTTGATGTGTTCAAATGATTAATCTACTGTAGTAATCATGTTTTATGCCTTTTATTTCAATAACGAGCCAAGTAAAACCTTTGGGATGACTCACAAGATGAGTAGAATTGATGTTGAACCAAAACAGAAACTTTTTCCTCTAGTACAGGAATATTCAATTTTTACTGGGCATGATAATGATATGAATTTCTTACACAGTATTGATATACAAATTCTTCAGGTTTTACTAATTTTTCAGAATTTGTAGAGACAAGGAAGTATGGTTACACTACAGATCTTCACAGACTGTTCTGTTTTTGATAGATTCTGTATTGCATGCATAGTTTGCTTGTTTTAGTGTTACCATAGCTTATATTCAGTGATATAAATCATGGGGATAGTAGAATACAGTAGCTATCATTGGGTAAAAATTATGAATCTTGTCTTGATAGTACCTACGTGAATGATCTTTACTTATTGTACTAACCGTTCTCACGAAGTTTCATTAAGTTTTGTGTGATTGAACTTTTCACGTTTTGGGTGAGACACCGATATGAGGAGAATAAGAAGTGACAAGAACCTAATATCGGGGATGCCCAAAGTACCCCCAAAGTAATATCCAAGGAAGATTCAAGTTCCTAAGGTTGGGGATGCCCCGGAAGGCATCCCCTCTTTCGTCTTCAACACTATCGGTATATCTTACTTAGAGCTATATTTTTATTCATCACATAATATGTATTTTGCTTGGAGCGCCATTTTATTTTATTGGTCTATGTTAGGTGTTATTTATAATCTTGTTTTTCAATAAAAAAGTTCCAAGAATTGTCTTAAGATGCATGCATTGCATGTTTTGATGTGTGTTGTGTAAAAACAGAAACTTTTGATGTAGTGTTTAAATTTTAATGTTTTACTGGAACTTGGAAAGTTTCTGAAAATTGTATAGAGTGTTTCCATATAATTTCCTTAGAGTTTCCTAAATTTTCATAATTGTTTTAGTTACAAAAGTAAACTAGTTTAATAGATTACTACAGACCGTTCTGTTTGGGAAGATTGCTTTCATAGTTTCGTTATCTACTTATCCTATAGTTTCCCTAGTCTATAATTGGTAGATATAAATTGTGTAAATGATAGTGAACAGTAGATTATGTTTGTAAATTATTGTGCAACTTTTCTTGGCAGTACATTAAGTGTTGATTTGTTCTTATGTGTACTAACCTATCTCACGAGTTTTTTTAGTTTTGTGTGGATGAAGTTTTTGAGACTTAGGTGAAACCGGGATATGAGAGGATTGAACGAGATATAACAAGATCAAGCTTGGGGATTCCCAAGGCACCCCAAGTAAACATTTCAAGAAGTATCAATCATCTATGCTTGGGGATGCTACGCAGCCGCCTCTCTTCATCAAACAAATATCGGTTAGCCTATGTTGAGCCTAAAGTTTTATTTGTCCACATGATATGAGTTATTCTTGGAATAATTTTTTATTTAGTTTGATATTCAAATAAAATACTTAAGATCTGAAAGTCTTATATGAGAGAGTCTTCACATAGTTATTTAATTGTTGGCTACTCATTGATCTTCACTTATATCTTTTGGAGCAGTTTGTCAATTTGCTCTAGTACCTCACTTATATATTTTTAGAGCACGGTGGTGGCTTTATTTTATAGAAATTATTGAACTCTCTTGCTTCACTTATATTATTTTGAGAGTCTCTAAGCAGCATGTTAATTTTCTTAGGTTATGAATTTAGTCCTAATATGATGGGCATCCAAGAGAGATATAATAAAAACTTTCATATAAAGTGCATTGAATACTATGAGAAGTTTTATTCCTTATGATTGTTTTGAGATATAAAGATGGTGATATTATAGACAGGCTAGTGAGAAATTGTGTATTGGTAAAAATACTTGTGTTAAATTTTGTGATTCCCATAGCATGCACGTATGATGAACCGTTATGTGACGAAGTCGGAGCATGATTTATTTATTTATTGCATTCCTTTATGTGGAGGTCGGTATAGCGCGATGGTTAAATCCTACCAACCCTTCCCCTAGGAGCATGCATGTAGCACTTTGTTTTGATGACTAATAGACTTTTGCAATAAGTATGTGAGTTCTTTATGACTAATGTTGAGTACATGGATTATACGCACTCACACCCTTCCACCTTCGCTGGCCTCTCTAGTACCGCGCAACTTTCGCCGGTGCATTAAACCCACCTTCCTCAAAATAGCCACCATGCCTACCTATTATGGCATTTCCATATCCATTCCGAGATATATTGCCATGCAACTTCCACCGTTCCGTTTATGACACGCATCATCATTGTCATATTGCTTTGCATGATCATGTAGTTGACATCGTATTTGTGGCAAAGCCACCGTTCGTATTTTTTATACATGTCACTCTTGAGTCATTGCACATCCTGGTACACCTCTGGAGGCATTCATATAGAGTCATATCCTATTCAAGTATCGAGTTGTAATTATTGAGTTGTAAGTAAATAAAAGTGTGATGATCATCATTATAGAGCATTGTTCCATGTGAGGAAAGGATGATGGAGACTATGATTCCCTCACAAGTTGGGATGAGTCTCCAGACTTTACAAAAAATAAAATAGGCCAAAGAAGCCCAAATAAAAAAAGGGGCCAAAGAAGCCCACCAAAAAAATGAGAGAAAAGAGAGAAGGGGCAATGCTACTATTCCTTTTTCCACACTTGTGCTTCAAAGTAGCACCATGATCTTCATGATAGAGAATATCCTATATTGTCACTTTCATATACTAGTGGGAATTTTTCATTATAGAGATTGGCTTGTATATTCAAATGATGGGCTTCCTCAAAATTATATTAGGTCTTCGTGAGCAAGCAAGTTGGATGCAAACCCACTTAGTTTATTTTTGATCTTTCATACACTTATAACTTTAGTGCATCCGTTGCATGGAAATCCCTACTCACTCACATTTATATCTATTGATGGGCATCTACATAGCCCTTTGATACGCCTAGTTGGTGTGAGATTATCTCCTTCTTTTTTGTCTTCTCCACAACCACCATATTCTATTCCACCTATAGTGCTATGTCCATGGCTCACGCTCATGTATTGTGTGAGAGTTAAAAAAGTTTGAGAACACTAAAGTATGAAACAATTGCTTGGCTAAAACCAGGGTTGTGCATGATTTAATACTATATGTGATGAAGATGGAGCATAGACAGACTATATGATTTTGTAGGGATAATGTCGTGGGAACGAGCCTGACAGTAGAAGGTAGGGGTACGAAGGGAGAGGGCAGAGTCCTAGCTACGGCGAGGGTGTACACACGGATGTATGAGTTCAGGCCCCTCTCGTGGAGGTAATAGCCCTACGTCTCAGTGCTCGGGAGCTTATGTCATGTGGAATGTTAAGATTACAATGGTTGCGAACCCTTGTGCCAGAGGGGAGGGGCGGCTTATAGAGAGTTCACTGCCCCTCATAAGTGCCCGCCATCTAAGCGTCCGATCGTGGGTTTAAAGACTAGTGTTACTAGTAACGTACATAATAAATGCTACTAATGACGAAGGACTAACAGCTGCCCGTTGGCCTCCTGATGGTGGCTGCTAGTCTTCTGGTGTCGATTGAGAATGAGGTCTACCGAGTGACAGGCGACTATCGAGTGAAGGAAGAAGATTCCGAGTGGGTTGAATGTCGAGTGACTTGAACATCTCATGGAATTCAGTCGGAAGCTTATGCTTGATCTTCATGTCCTCCAATGTAGTATCCTTAGGTAGGGTATGTAGGCCTTGCCTAGGACCCTACCCTAGGTACATATCCTCGTCATTAGCCCCTGAATGGATTGGGGTTTGAGTGGTGAAATGAGGGTATCAATTCCAATCTCGAATTAAGGCATCAAATCTTCCGAATGATATTCTGGGCTTCAACGAAACTTGCGTCGATTGAACTCTGAGTATTGATGTCGATTCAGGATCAGCACGCCAAATCTTCCGAATGATATTCGGGGCTTCAAAGAAACTTGCGTCAATTGAACTCTTCTCCATTCACCCGGATCCATTTAGCCTTGAAAGTGTCCGAGTGGATGTTCAATGCCTATTTTGCTCCGAGTGAACTGAAAGCATCTTTGGAGGTGACGGGTCGGTCTGTTAGACCCGGATTTCGTGGGATATGAAAATTTGGGAAGTGCACATGTGCGATGATGACGCCACGATCAGGGCAAGTGGGGGCACGAGGTCTTGATCTCCATGCCGATCATTTTGCCATGTACTGGACGCAGATTGCGGCTGGCGTGTGTGGTGATCTCACGGGTCCACCAGTCAGCAAGGCACTCGGCGGGATATAAATCTCGGGACACTGTGGTTCACATAGTACTATTCCCCGACCTTCCTCTCTTCCTCTGCCTCCCCTGTTTCTAGCGCCTCATCTTGTTCTTCTCCAACAAGAGTCGTCGCGGCAATGACGAAGAGCACCACGGAGAAGCTGGAGCAAGCTAAGAAGGGGGTGACGAAGGTCAAGGGCAAGAATCCCTCGACCGCTCGGTTCACCGCACCAGCAGGATGGATGCAGGGGGACTTTCTCCCTTCCGTAGTCACTCGCGAGGACATGGAGGGCCTTGTCACCGATGGGCTCATGGAGGACGGCGCCTGGAGGTTGCCGGAGGGAGAGCGTGAGCCGGAGACACGCGACGGGGAGCGGGTCCTCCTTCTCTCCCATGTTGAAAGAGGTTTTTTATGACACCCCACCCATTCTTTAGAGGGTTCTTGAATTTCTTTGGCACCCAACTGCACCATCTCCCACCGAATACTATTGCAAACTTGTCTGCCTTTGTTACTTTGCGCGAGTGTTTTCTGGGTTATTCTCCCCATTGGGGGCTGTTCAAGCACATCTTTACGGTCAGATCCTAGACCGTGAAGAAATCTCTCCTTGCTGATGGGAAGACTCATGTGCTTCAGTTGTGTGGGGGTTTAGGACTTCACAAAAGAGCCCATAGTTCTTTTCCTGCCATGACTTTTCCTGAGTCTGTTAGAGGCTGGCAGTCGACTTGGTTCTACTGCAAAGACACAGCATCGCCCAACATGTCGACTGGCCTTCCCCCCTATACACCTGACCGTCCAGCTGTCCCCAAGTCTCTAAGCGTGACCGGAGAGGAACATGTCCAAGTGGGAATCTTGGTTGAAACTGTGGTGCAACTGATCCGGGGTGGAGTGACTGGCATGGACCTGTTGGAGACATTTCTTAGTCGACGTATTCAGCCGCTCCAAGCTAAAGGTCACACCATGTGGCACTACGCGGGCCCTGAGGACTCGACCAGGGCGCACCCAGATGAGGTTCTACAAAAAACAGTCGAGCAGTGGCTTCGCAGCATCACTGGAGTCTGGAGCATGCGACAACCCTTTGGGAGCCAAGAGGATCTGACCTTATTCGGCCAAAAACCCGCCGAAGAATCTGGTGAGTTCCGCGGTGTCTACTGATGTATTTGTACTGTCGAGTGATATATTGACTTATGAACTGACTTCTTTTCTTGAATCATGCAGGAGTGGACACACATGCACTCGCCCGTTCCCAACGGGATCCACATTGACGATGGAGTTTTGAGTGAAGGTGGTAGCATGGACGGCGATAGTTCAGAAGACTCCGAGGACGAGTACGAAAACTCCGACGAAAACGAGCTAGAAGTCGAGCCATCTCTTCGCACCGAACGCCGCACCAAGGCTCGCCAGGATCCTGCGGCTACTGAGGACAGGGCTCCAGGCCCAAGCGAGAAGAACCTAGAGCGGAGCCGCCCCTCGATTGTCGAGACAAACGAATGATCGGTGAAGCAACCCAAAGTGACCGTAGCCAAACCTCACAAAGCCTTGCCTCGCATGAAGATGGACGTGCCTTTCGTATCCACGTGAGTGTTTTACTCTCAAATTCTTTCTGTCGATTGTGACTTTGCGTTGTTGCCAACCGAGTGTTGTTTGCTCCGTCAGAGCTGCTACATATGTAACATCACCTCCTCGAGATAGAGGGGAAGCGATGGACATTGACACTATTGATGTTGCCACTTCTCAGAGAGGTTAATAAATTCTTGATTCATCCGAATGAGATTCGTCACTTGCAAAATTTAACACTGTCGGTTCAAGTTCCAGATGTCCTCCAGCTGGAAGACGACGAGGAACACCTAGACACCTCATGCACCCGCACCCGAAGAGCTTCATCAATGCAGATGCTTCCGCGGTCGACTGACGAGTCCTCCCAGGGGATGGGCGACTCGACACAAATCAAAGTTGATCCTGCAGTACATCTATCAAGTGCCCATCCAGCTGTCTCGACCATCGTGACATCAACTCCAACCGGACCTGCTCAGACTGCTTCGGCTACCCCAGCAACTATGCCGATCCCGCCTATGACGGCTTTCTCTCTGCATCGCGTCCCAGAAGATTAGACCGGAGCTACGAAGGAGGCTATGATCCAGGCAGAGCAGATAATGTTGTGAACCAAAGAGGCGTACGAGGCTAGCAAGCTGGCTTACGATGTCAGTGTTGCCCTCCGCACCAATGTTCGAGTAAGTTCGATTGTAAGTACATTTCCGATTGAATTCCTGTCTTTTCTTGCTGTACACCCACTAGGTGCTTATTTTCCACTCGTAGAATGTTTGAAATTTCTCAACTCGAATAGGTTAGGTCTTAGTCGAGTAGGTTTTGGATCGATAGCACACGTAGTACTAGAGTCACTCGACATGTCGAGTGCATTTTTTTTCTGATGGGCCGCTCGACAGATCGAGTGTTAACCGTCTTAGTGGGGGCTCTCTGAGTGCACCCTCTAGGTGTAGTCCTCGAGACAACTGTCGAGTGCTTGCATCGGCAGGGGTCTTAAAGCTTGTCGTATTCTTGATACGTTTGCCCTTGGTTGCACCACTCCGCAGCTACTTTGTAGGTTCCATGGATATCATTGATAAACCACGATATGACGCTACATAAGGATAGACTGCACTTCACAGAGTGGGGAGGGGCGTGTCACTCGACGGATCGAGTGACGGATATTCCAATGACGGATGTTTCCTGCCACTCGACTGATCGAGAATCGGCAGATCCAGTGGGGGCACGCTAAGTTGGATTGTTGGAGGGGCGTGTCACTTCATGGCGTGTTCGAGTTGGATTCCGATCTGTCTGACGTGCCTTCCGAGTGCGAGATCTGTGATCCCGCAGTGAAGGTCTTGATGGCGGGCTCTCATTAGAGCTCACCGCCTGGTCTTGGTCGTGGCGAGCAGGAAGCTGGTGGCCCGTCGAACGTGCAGTCGTGTCATGATGAGAAGGTCCTTCATACTCCCATCGTCAGCGTAACCGCCGAGGCCCGGGCTTTGGAGGCCACGCGTGTTCGTCTAGAAGAGCTCCAGGCAGAGATCGATGAGCGTGCCCGTCCACGCCCACCGCACCCCAGTCGACATCAGCTACAGTTGTTCCCGACTTGATCTCATGATGGCGTCGAGGTATACCGAACTCCCGTGCTTAATGTTGTTGCTACTGCTAGGATAGCAAATTCCATTCAGCCATCCCGATAAGAGGCTGGTAGAGGGCTGTTGCATATCAGAGCACTGTTAGATGCAGCACAGCGCCAGAATTCAGCAGTTTCTCAGTCTCGTCACAAGTTACACAGCAATTCACCCAAGGCAGAGACCGTTCAGTCGGCACATAGTCTTGGGTCGCCCTTGCGTCGTCGAGGCGGCGGTTATCGTGAAGGTCAAGACATATATTAGTACCATCACAAAAACCACAATCGAGTGCCCACTCCTCCGCGGAGTGGTCCGTACGCGCCCCAGCGCCAGGACGACAAGCACTCCTTCGGTGACGAGCGGGACGCGGACTTTGATGCCCGTGCATACCTTCTTCAGAAGCGGATCGACAAGAGCAGAGCCTACAGAGAAGGGCGCGACAAAGATGTCCCGAGTGGTAGCTCAGCTGCAGTGTCTGGTCTAGAGTGTTTTAGCAGAGCTATACTTTCTATGGAGATTCCCCCCAACTTCAGAATGGCGGCGGGGATCGGAAAGTTTTCTGGCGAAACAAAACCAGAGACTTGGCTAGATGATTACCGAGTGGCTATGCAGATTGGCAGCGGGAATGACAATGTCGCAATGAAGCACCTGCCTCTTATGTTGGATGGACCAGCTCGAGCTTGGTTGAATCGTTTGGCTCCTTCCAGCATTCATTGTTGGGAAGATCTTGCCCGAGTGTTTGTCCGGACCTTCGAGGGCACTCGCAAGCGCCCCGCAGGTTTGGTCGACTTACAACACTGCGTCCAGAAGCCCAGCGAAACCTTAAGAGACTAGATTCAGCGATGGTCTACCCTGCATCATACAGTGGAAAATGTGTTGGAACACCAGGATGTTTGTGCCTTTAAGGCCGGTGTGAGATACAGATAGTTGTATTTGAAGTTTGGGTGCACTGGTGACATTTCACTCGGCAAGATAATGCAAATTGCCACTCGCTATGCCAATGGCGAGGAAGAAGACCGCCTCCATAGCGGCAAAGGAAAAGCGGTTGCCAACGAGTCTGGCGGCGGTAACAATAGGAAACAAAAGTGGAAGGCTGAAGACCTAGTTCCGGCAGAGGCAGCAGCACTGGCGACTCAGTCGAAGAACAAGGGCAAGGCCAAAGCTCAGTATGCCTCCAAGAAGGGGAAGGGTTAGCCAGGAACCGATATCTTGGATCAGCCATGTGTGATTCACACGAAGAAAGATGCAGAAGGCAACCTGATTTTGCCCAAGCACACCACTCGACAGTGTTAGACCCTCGTCCAACAGTTCAAGAGAGACCAGTCGAGTGGGAAATCTCCTGAAAAAGAAGATGAAGATGAAGAGAAGGAAAAATTCCCGGATGTCACTGCTACCCTGGTGATCTTTGTTAACGTCGAGAGCAAGAGTCGTTTGAAAGTCATAAATAGAGAGATCAATATGGTTGTGCCAGACACCCCCACCTACCTTAAATGGTCTCAGTATGCTTTCACATTCGACCAGACTGACCATCCTGCCCGTGTGGCCACACCCGGTCGATAGGCTCTGGTAGTTGATCCGGTGGTGCAGGGGACTCGACTCAAAAAGGTCCTCATGGATGGCAGCAGCCTGAACATTCTGTATGCGGATACCCTGAAGGGAATGGGCATTCCTATGTCCCGACTCAGCAAAAGAAGCATGCTTTTCCATGGGGTCATCCCAGGAAAGAAGGCCAAGTCACTCGGCCAGTTAGCATTGGACGTGGCATTCGGAGATAACAAAAATTTCCGAAAAGAAAAGTTGACGTTTGAAGTCGTGGATTTCAAGAGTGCTTACCATGCCATTTTGGGTCGACTCGCTTATGCACATTTCATGGCCCGACCATGTTACGTGTATCTCAAGCTGGAAATGTTGGGCCCTAAGGGCGGGATCACGGTCACTGGCAATCGAAAGCTGGCCGAAGAGTGTCTCCAGCAAGGGTCCAAGATCGCCGATCAACAGATGGCCATGGTCGAGCTGGAGGAGTACCAGAAAACCACTGATTCTGCTGATTTGCTCCGTAGAAAAAAGCCGGCTTCCGAGTCGGCATTTCAGTCAGCAGGTGAAGTGAAGAAGGTGCACATCCACCCGACGGATCCAACCACTGCCCTGACGAATATCTCGACAACACTCGACAGCAAATAGGAAGCCGAGCTCATCCAGTTCCTCCGTAAGAACTGGGATATCTTTGCATCGAAGCCTGCTAACATGTAGGGAATTCCCAGGGAGCTGGCTGAGCACCGTCTGCGAGTGGATCCGAAGGACAAGCCTGTCAGGGAGCATTTGCATCGATCCGTGACTGAGAAGCGCAAGGCAATCGGAGAAGAAGTGGCCCTCTGAGTGGCTCTCGAATGTTGTGATGATGCCCAAGAAAGATAAGTCGTTGCGCATGTGCATTGACTTCAAACGTCTTAATAAGGTGTGTCCAAAAGACCATTTTCCGCTCCCCCGCATAGATCAGATTGTTGACTCGACAGCGGGGTGCGAGCGATTATCGTTTTTGGATGCCTATTCTGGGTACCACCAGATCCATCTGTTTTGCCCAGATGAAATAAAAACAGCCTTCATCACCCCATTTGGGTGTTTCTGCTACATCACCATGCCTTTTGGTCTCAAGAATGCCGGCACTACTTTTATGCGCATGATTCAGAAATGTTTACTCGACCAGATCCCTCGGAATGTCGAGGCGTACATGGACGATATAGTGGTCAAGTCCCGCAAAGGTTTCAACCTACTGGCTGACTTGGCTGAGACATTTGCCAATCTGAGGCGATTCGACATAAAGCTGAATCCGGCCAAATGTACCTTCAGTATCCCTTGTGGCAAGTTACTAGGTTTTATCGTTTCCGAACGAGGAATTGATGTCATTCCCGAGAAGATCAGCGCCATTACCTGTATGAAAACTCCCGTGCGAGTGCACGATGTTCAGAAGCTCACAGGTTGCTTGGCGGCATTGAGTTGATTCATTTCTTGTCCTGGTAAGAAGGCTCTGCCCTTGTATCAGTTGATGAAGAAATCATACACATTCAACTGGACTCCTGAAGCCGAAGCAGCGTTTGTTGAGCTCAAAGCCCTGCTGTCCACCCAGCCGGTGCTTGCCACTCCTGCCAGCAAAGAGACCTTGCTCATGTACATCGTGGCCACAAATCAGGTCGTCAGTACAGTGTTGACTGTCGAGCGAGAACAGGAAGGCAAAGCCTATAAGGTTCAGCGGCCAGTCTATTATGTCTCGGAAGTTTTGTCCCCCTCAAAGCAGAGATATCCTCATAACCAGAAGCTGGTGTATGGTATTTATTTATCAGCGAAGAAGGTGGCACATTATTTCCAAGATCATTCGATCTCAGTTGTCAATGATGCACCTTTATCAGAGATTTTCAATAATCATGACGCATCAGGTCGAGTGGCTAAATGGGCAATTGAGCTAGGACATTTTGACATCAGATTCGAGGCCAAGAAGGCAATCAAGTCCCAAGCATTGGCAGATTTCATGGCCGAGTGGATCGAACAGCAACAGCCTATCCAAGTTCACTCGGCGCATTGGACAATGTTCTTCGACGGCTCCAAAATGTTGAATGGGTCTGGTGCTGGCGTTGTTCTGATATCCCCCAAAGGCGACAAGCTCAGCTATGTCTTGCAAATTCACTTTGATTCCTCCAACAATGAGGCAGAGTATGAAGCACTTTTGTATGGGTTGCGCATGGCTATCTCACTCGGCGTCAAGCGCTTGATGGTTTATGGCGACTCAAATTTGGTAGTGAATCAGGTGATGAAAGAGTGAGATGTTAGAAACCCTGCTATGACTGGATACTGCAATGCAGTCTGGAAGTTGGAGAAGAAATTTGAAGGTCTGGAACTTCACCATGTTCCTCGACTGAAAAATTAGGCAGCTGATGAGCTATCCAAGATTGGTTCCACTCGACGGCCTGTCCCCAGTGGAGTGTTCCTAGAGCATTTGCACACTCCTTCGATTCAAGAGGATCCCTTCACTGAAGAGCCCCCGTAAACCTTAAGCTCTTCTGACTCGACTGAAGTCGATGTTCCTGCTATGATTGACCTGGTCATGGAGGTGCTAGTTATCATTCCCGACTTGACTGTACCATACATAGCCTACATCCTCAGACAGGAGCTTCCTGAAGATGAAGCAGAGGCTCGACAGATTGTGCGTAGGTCCAAAGCTTTCACTGTGATGGGTGATCAGCTTTTCAGAGAAAGTGTGTCTGGTGTCACCTAGCGCTGCATTTCGCTCAAGGAAGGTCGAATGATTCTAGATGAAATCCACTCGGGAACTTGCGGACACCATGCATCTTCAAGGGAGATCGCCACTAAAGCATACCGAGCGGATTTTTATTGGCCACGGGCTAATCAAATGGCTAAGGAGATTGTTGATCATTGTGAAGGCTGTTAGTTCTATGCAAACCTGTCACACAAGCCAGCGTCTGCTCTGAAGACAATTCCACTCGCCTGGCCATTCATGGTTTGGAGGCTCGACATGGTTGGTCCTTTCCGACCCGGAAAAGGAGGATTCACCCACCTATTGGTAGTAGTCGACAAGTTCACGAAGTGGATCAAAGCCAAGCCCATCAAGAAGCTGAATTCCCGCACGACAGTCACGTTCATGAGGGAGATCATTATCCGGTTCGGCATTCCCCACAGCATCATCACGGACAATGGTACTAATTTTGACTCGGAAGAATTCAGGAGATTCTATAAATCCCAAGGCACCCGAGTGGATTACGCTTCCATTGCACATCCTCAAACCAATGGGCAAGTTGAGCGGGCTAACGGTCTCATTCTGCAAGGTCTGAAGCCTCGTCTCATACGCAATTTAGATCATGCCGCTGGTGTGTGGGTAACTAAGCTTCCGTCAATTTTGTGGGGGTTGAGGACAACACCTAATCGGTCGACTGGACGAACTCCTTTCTGTTGGAAATATTCCCTAGAGGCAATAAATAAAGTGTTTATTATTGCATTTCCTTGTTCATGATAATCATTTATTATCAATGCTATAATTGTATTAATTGGAAACATGGATACATGTGTGGATACATAGACAAACACAATGTCCCTAGTATGCCTCTATTCAACTAGCTCGTTGATTGAAAGATGGTTAAGGTTTCCTAGCCATGGACATGAGAAGTCATGTGATAACGGGATCACATCATTAGGAGAATGATGTGATGGACAAGACCCAAACTACAAACGTAGCTTATGATCGTGTCAGTTTATTGCTACTGTTTTCTCCATGTCAAGTATATGTTCCTATGACCATGAGATCATGCAACTCACAGATATCGGAGGAGTACCTTGTGTGTATCAAACATCGCAACGTAACTGGGTGACTATAAAGGTGCTCTACAGGTGTCTCTAAGGGTGTCTGTTGAGTTGGCATGGATCAAGACTGGGATTTGTTACTCCGTGTGACGGAGAGGTATCTCAGGGCCCACTCGGTAATACAACATCACAATAAGCCTTGCAAGAATTGTGACTAAGAGTTGGTCACGGGATCTCGTATTACGGAACGAGTAAAGAGACTTGCCAGTAACGAGGTTGCACTAGGTATGGAGATACCGACGGTCGAATCTCGGGCAAGTAACATACCGAAGAACAAAGGGAACATCATACGGGATTAACTGAATCCTTGACATAGAGGTTCGACCGATAAAGATCTTCGTAGAATATGTAGGAACCAATGTGGACATCCAGGTCCCGCCATTGGTTATTGACCGTAGAGGTGTCTCGGTCATGTCTACATAGTTCTCGAACCCGCGGGGTCTGCAGACTTAAGGTTCGGTGATGTTTCGGTAGTATAGGGTTATATATGGTGGTGACCGAAGTTTGTTAGGAGTCCCGGATGAGATCCTGGACGTCACGAGGAGCTTGGGAATGGTCCGGAGGTAAATATTCATATATAGGAAGTCCTGTTTTGGTCGCCGGAAAAATTCTGGGCTTATCGATAGTGTACCGGGAGTGCCGGTAGTGTACCGGGAGACCTGCGGGAGGGGTATTTCGACCCAAGAGGCTTCATGGGCTGTGGGAGAGTGAATATCAGCCCTTATTGGGCTGGTGGTAACTCCCACATAAGGCCCATGTAGCTGGAGAAGAAAACCCAAAAGGAAAAAGGTAGAAAAAGGCAAAAAGGAAAAAAAAGGATGAATCCTAATCCTACTAGGAGTGGAGCAGGTTGACTCCTCCTCCCCTAGTTCGGCCGAAGCCTAGGAGGCTTGGAGGCCAAGATGCCTCCTCTCCTCCTCTCCTCATATATATACTGGTGGTATTGAGGGTTTTTGCACTAGATTTTTCAGCCACGTGCTACCCGTTCCTCAAGTGCATAGCTTCTCCTCTAGATCGGTTTTCTGCAGAGCTTAGGCGAAGCCCTTCCGGAATTGCTCCACCACCATTGCCGGAGCGTCGTCAGGCTGCCGGAGAACTCTTCTTCCTCTCCACTCCTTCTTGCTGGATCAAGACGGTGGAGATCGTCATCAAGTTGTACGTGTGCTGAACGCGGAGGTGCCGACCGTTTGGTGCTAGATCCGAAGGATCATGATCAAGTTCGTGAGACGGATCGTGATCAAGTTCGTGGGACGGATCGTGATCAGATCACGGGACGGATCGTGATTGGATCGCGGGACGGATCGTGATTGGATCGCAGGACGCACGGTGATTTGGATCGCGAAGACGTTCGACTACACCAACTGCATTTCTTAACGCTTCCCGCTTAGCGATCCACAAGGGTATGCAGATCCACTCTCCCTCTCGTAGATGCTCATCACCATGGATAGATCTTCGTGTGCATAGGAAATTTTTTATTTCCCATGCAACGTTCCCCAACAGTGGCATCATGTGCTAGGTCTATGTGTAGATGAGATCTCGAGTAGAACACAAAAGGTTTGTGGGCGTTGATGCTTAGATTGCTTCCTCCCTTGGTCGACTTTTGGTTTAGCGGTATTGTGAGATGAAGCGGCCTGGACCAACATTACTCGTATGCTTACGAGAGACCGGTTCCCTCGACGCAACTTGTTGCCTAGATGGCTTGCGGGTGGTAGTTTCTCTCACTTTAGTTGGATCAGATTCAACAAAGGTGGTCCTTGAGAAGGTTGAAAAGCAAATTATGTATCACCGTTGTGGTTTATGCATAGGTGAGAATCGTTCTTGCTAGAAACCCGTAGCAGCCGCGTAAAACATGCAACAACAATTAGAGGACGTCTAACTTGTTTTTGCAGGGTATGTTGTGATGTGATATTGCCAATTACATGATGTGATATATGTGATGTATGAGATGATCATGTGATGTATAGAATTTCACGACTTGCATGTCGATGAGTATGGCAACCGGCAGGAGCCATAGGGTTGTCTTTAATTATTGTATGACCTGCGTGTCAATCATTAAGCGCTATGTAATGCTTTACATTATCGCTAAACGGTAGCAATAGTAGTAGAAGCATGCAGGGCGTGACAACCTCGATGGCGACACGTTGATGGAGATCAAGATGATGGAGATCATGGTGTCGTGCCGGTGACGATGAAGATCATGCCGGTGCTTTCAAGATGGAGATCTAAAGCACAAGTTCATGGCCACATCATGTCACTTATGAATTGCATGTGATGTTAATCCTTTTATGCACCTTGTGATGCTTAGTACGACGGTAGCATTATAAGGTGATCCCTCACTGAATATTCAAGATAAAATTGTGTTCTCCCCGAGTGTGCACCATTGCGAAAGTTCGTCATGTTGAGACACCACGTGATGATCGGGTGTGATAGACTCTATGTTCACATACAATGGGTGCAAGCCAGTGTTGCACGCGTAGAACACTCGGGTTAAACTTGAAGAGCCTAGCATGTACAGACATGGCCTCGGAACACAAGAGACCGAAAGGTCAAACATGAGTCATATAGTAGATATGATCAACATAATGATGTTCACCATTGAAGCCACCTCAACTCACATGATAATCGGACTTGAGTTGGTGGATTTGGATCATGTGACACTCAGATGACCTGAGGGATGTCAATTTGAGTGGGAGCTTTAGTAATTTGATTAACTAAACTCATTATCTTGAACAATAGTCTAAGTGAACTTTGCATATTTATGTTCTAGAACAATGGCTTGCGCAGTAGCACCCCTGAATTTTAATGCGTTCCTAGAGAAAGCTAAAATGAAAGATGATGGAAGTAAATTTGTTGACTGGGCCCGTAATCTGAGGATTATCCTCACGACTTCCCAGAAATCATATGTCCTTGATGCACCGCTTGGTGACCAACCAGAAGACATGACCTCCGAAAACGTTAAGAATGCTTGGGAGGCACGTACTGGAGATTACTCAATAGTTCAGTGTGCAATATTGTATGGCTTAGAACCGGGACTTCAAAGACGTTTTGGACGTCATGGAGCATATGAGATGTTCCAGGAGTTGAAGTTTATCTTTCAGAAGAACGCCCGGATCGAGAGGTATGAAAACCTCCGATAAGTTCTATGCTTGCAAGATGGAGGAGAACGGGTCTATCAGTGAACATATACTCAGAATGTCTGGGTATTCAACTTGTCTAGTGGAGTTGGGAATTGCCCTTCCGCCAGAGGCGATCACTGACAGAGTTCTTCAATCACTGCCACCTAGTTACAAGAGCTTTGTGATGAACTATAACATGCACGGGATGAACAAGTCAGTCGCCGAGCTATTTGCGATGCTAAAAGTCACTGAGTCTGAAATCCAGAAAGAACATCATCAAGTGTTGATGGTCAATAAAACCACTAGTTTCAAGAAAAATGGCAAAGTCAAGGGTAAGGGCAAGAAGGGTAAAACCAAGAAGGATGGCAAAGCAGTTGCTTCTCCTGCAAAGAAGCCCAAGCATGGAACCAAGCTAGAAACTGAGTGCTTTCATTGCAAAGGAACTGGTCACTGGAAGCAGAACTGCCCCAAGTACATGGCTGACAAGAAGGCGGCCAACGACAAACAAGGTATATATGATATACATGTTATTGATGTGTACCTTACTAGCTCTCGTAGTAGTGCCTGGGTATTTGATACCGGTTCGGTTGCTCACATTTGCAACTCAAAGCAGGAACTACGGAATAAACAAAGGCTAGCAAAGGACGAAGTGACGATGCGCGTGGGAACTGGTTCCAAGGTTGATGTGATCGCCGTCGGCACGCTCTCTCTTTGATTACCATCAGGATTAGTGATGAACCTGAATAATTGTTATTTAGTGCCTGCGTTAAGCATGAACATTATATCTGGATCTTGTTTATTGCCAGACGGTTACTCATTTAAATCAGAGAATAAAGGTTGTTCTATTTATATGAGTAATATCTTTTATGGTCATGCACCCAATGTTAGGGGTTTATTCATATTGAATCTTGATAGTGATGACACACATGTTCATAACATTGATGCCAAAAGATGTAGAATTGATAATGATAGTACCACTTTCTTGTGGCACTGCCATTTAGGTCATATTGGTGTAAAATGCATGAGGAAGCTCCATGCTGATGGACTTTTGGAGTCACTTGATTTTGAATCACTTGACACATGTGAACCATGCCTCATGGGCAAGATGACTAAAACGTCGTTCTCTGGAACAATGGAACGGGTGAGTGACTTATTGGAAATCATACACACTGATGTGTGCGGTCCAATGAATGTTACAACGCGTGGTGGATATCGTTATTTTCTCACCTTCACTGATGACTTAAGTAGATATGGGTATATTTACTTAATGAAACACAAGTCTGAAATGTTTGAAAAGTTCAAGCAATTTCAGAGTGAAGTTGAGAAACATCGTAACAAGAAGATTAAGTTCCTGCGATCTGATCGAGGAGGTGAATATCTGAGTTATGAGTTTGGCAGTCAGTTAAGACAGTTTGGAATTGTTTCACAGTTGACACCGCACGGAACACCACAGCGTAATGGTGTGTCCGAACATCGTAATCGAACCTTATTAGATATGGTGCGTTCTATGATGTCTCTTGCTGATTTGCCACTATTGTTTTGGGGTTATGCATTAGAGACAGCTGCATTCACTTTAAATAGGGCACCATCAAAATCCATTGAGACGACGCCATATGAACTGTGGTTTGGCAAGAAACCAAAGTTGTCGTTTCTTAAAGTTTGGGGATGTGATGCTTATGTCAAAAAGCTTCAGCCTGAAAAGCTGGAACCCAAAGCGGAGAAATGTGTCTTCATAGGATACCCGAAAGAGATAGTCGGGTATACCTTCTATCTCAGATTCGAAGGCAAAGTGTTTGTCGCTAAAAACGGAACATTTCTTGAGAAAGAGTTTCTCTCGAAAGAATTGAGTGGGAGGAAAATAGAGCTTGATGAGGTTATTGAACCTTTACTTCAACCACAAAGTAGCGCAGCGCAGAAAGATCTTTCTGTGGAACCTACAACGGTAGAAGAGGAAGTTAATGATGATGATCATGAAGCTTCGGATCAAGCAGCTATTGAACCTCGTAGGTCGACAAGGCCGCGTACTACCCCTGAGTGGTACGGCAACCCTGTCTTGGAGGTAATGTTGTTGGACAACAATGAACCTACGAGCTATGGAGGAGCAGTGATGGGCCCGGATTCCAAGAAATGGTTAGAGGCCATGAAATCTGAGATGGGATCCATGTATGAAAACAAAGTATGGACTTTGGAAGTATTACCTGAAGGGCAAAAGGCCATTCAGAACAAATGGATCTTTAAGAAGAAAACAGACGCGGACGGTAATGTCACCGTCTATAAAGCTTGACTTGTGGCAAAGGGTTTTTCACAAGTTCAAGGAGTAGACTACGATGAGACTTTCTCACCCGTCGCGATGCTTAAGTCTGTCCGAATCATGTTAGCAATAGCTGCCTATTTCGACTATGAAATTTGGCGGATGGGTGTAAAAACAGCATTCCTCAACGGGTTCCTTGAGGAAGAGTTGTATATGATGCAACCCGAAGGTTTTGTCGATACAGAGAATGCTGACAAAGTTTGCAAACTCCAGCGATCCATTTATGGACTGGTGCAAGCATCTCAGAGTTGGAATAAGCGCTTTGATGAGGTGATCAAAGCGTTTGAGTTTATACAAGTTCACGGAGAAGCTTGTATTTACAAGAAAGTGAGTGGGAGCTCTATAGCGTTTCTAGTATTATATGTGGATGACATATTGCTGATTGGAAACAATATAGAAATGCTAGAAAGCGTGAAGGAATATTTGAACAAGAGTTTTTCAATGAAGGACATAGGAGAAGCTGCTTTCATATTAGGCATTAAGATCTATAGAGATAGATCGAGACGCTTAATAGCACTTTCACAGAGCTCATGCCTTGATAAAGTTATGAAGAAGTTCAAAATGGAACAGTCCAAGAAGGGGTTCTTGCCTGTATTACAAGGTGTGAAGTTGAGTAAGACTCAATGCCCAGTAACTGCAGAAGATAGAGAAAAGATGAGTGTCATCCCCCTATGCTTCAGCCATAGGCTCTATAATGTATGCAATGTTGTGCACAACACCTGATGTCAGCCTTGCCATAAGTATGGCCGGAGGGTTTCAAAGTGATCCTGGAATGGAGCACTGGCAAGCGGTCATGAATATCCTTAAGTACCTGAAAAGGACTAAGGAAATGTTTCTCGTTTATGGAGGTGATGAGGAGCTCGTCGTAAAGGGTTACGTCGATGCAAGCTTTGACACTGATCCGGACAACTCTAAGTCGCAAACTGGATACGTATTTATTCTTAATGGGGGAGCGGTAAGCTGGTGCAGTTCCAAGCAAAGCGTGGTAGTTGATTCTACGTGCGAAGCGGAATACATCGCAGCTTCGGAGGCGGCGAAGGAAGGTGTCTGGATGAAGCAGTTCATGACAGATCTTGGAGTAGTGCCCAGTGCACTGAATCCAATGAACCTGTTCTGTGACAACACTGGTGCCATTGCTCTGGCCAAGGAACCAAGGTTTCACAAGAGGACCAGACACATAAAGCGACGCTTCAACTCCATCCGCGATTACATCCTGGAGAAAGACATAAATATTTGCAAAGTGCACACGGATCTGAATATTGCAGACCCATTGACTAAACCTCTTCCAAGGGCTAAACATGATCAACACCAAAACTGCATGGGTGTTCGATTCATTACAATGTAAATCACATAGTGATGTGAACTAGATTATTGACTCTAGTGCAAGTGGGAGACTGTTGGAAATATGCCCTAGAGGCAATAAATAAAGTGGTTATTATTGTATTTCTTTGTTCATGATAATCGTTTATTATCCATGCTATAATTGCATTAATTGGAAACATGGATACATGTGTGGATACATAGACAAACACAATGTCCCTAGTATGCCTCTAGTGAACTAGCTCGTTGATTGAAAGATGGTTAAGGTTTCCTAGCCATGGACATGAGATGTCATTTGATAATGGGATCACATCATTAGGAGAATGATGTGATGGACAAGACCCAAACTACAAACGTAGCTTATGATCGTGTTAGTTTATTGCTACTGTTTTCTGCATGTCAAGTATATGTTCCTATGACCATGAGATCATGCAACTCACAAATATCGGAGGAGTACCTTTTGTGTATCAAATGTCGCAACGTAACTGGGTGACTATAAAGGTGCTCTACAGGTGTCTCCGAGGGTGTCTGTTGAGTTGGCATGGATCAAGACTAGGATTTGTTACTCCGTGTGACGGAGAGGTATCTCAGGGCCCACTCGGTAATACAACATCACAATAAGCCTTGCAAGCAATGTGACTATGTGTTGGTCACGGGATCTTGTATTACGGAACGAGTAAAAAGACTTGCCAGTAACGAGGTTGAACTAGGTATGGAGATACCGACGATCGAATCTCAGGCAAGTAACATACCGAAGAACAAAGGGAACATCATACGGATTAACTGAATCCTTGACATAGAGGTTTGACCGATAAAGATCTTCGTAGAATATGTAGGAACCAATGTGGACATCCAGGTCCCACCATTGGTTATTAACCGTAGAGGTGTCTCGGTCATGTCTACATAGTTCTCGAACCCGCAGGGTCTGCACACTTAAGGTTTGGTGACGTTTCGGTAGTATAGAGTTATGTATGGTGGTGACCGAAGTTTGTTTGGAGTCCCGGATGAGATCCTGGATGTCACGAGGAGCTCCGAAATGGTCCGGAGGTAAAGATTTATATATAGGAAGCCCTGTTTTGGTCGCCGGAAAAGTTCCGGGCTTATCGGTAGTGTACTGGGAGTGCCAGTAGTGTACCGGGAGACCTCCGGGAGGGGTATTTCGACCCAAGAGGCTTCATGGGCTGTGGGAGAGTGAATATCAGCCCTTAGTGGGCTGGTGGAAACTCCCACATAAGGCCCATGTAGCTGGAGAAGAAAACCCAAAAGGAAAAAGGTAGAAAAAGGCAAAAAGAAAAAAAAGGATGAATCCTAATCCTACTAGGAGTGGAGGAGTCTGGACTCCTCCTCTCCTAGTTCGGCCGAAGCCTAGGAGGCTTGGAGGCCAAGATGCCTCCTCTCCTCCTCTCCTCCTATATATACTGGTGGTATTGAGGGTTTTTGCACTAGATTTTTTCAGCCACGTGCTACCCGTTCCTCCAGTGCATAGCTTCTCCTCTAGATTGGTTTTCTGTAGTGCTTAGGTGAAGCCCTACCGAATTGCTCCACCACCATCGCCGGAGCGCCATCAGGCTGCCGAAGAACTCTTCTTCCTCTCCACTCCTTCTTGCCGGATCAAGACGGTGGAGATCGTCATCAAGTTGTACGTGTGCTGAACGCGGAGGTGCCGTCCGTTCGGTGCTAGATCGGAAGGATCATGATCAAGTTTGAGAGACGGATCATGATCAAGTTCGTGGGACGGATCGTGATCGGATCACGGGACGGATCGTGATTGGATCGCGGGACGGATCGTGATTGGATCGCAGGACGCACGACGATTTGGATCGCGAAGACGTTCGACTACACCAACTGCGTTTCTTAACGCTTCCCACTTAGCAATCTACAAGGGTATGTAGATCCACTCTCCCTCTCGTAGATGCTCATCACCATGGATAGATCTTCGTGTGCATAGGAAATTTTTTGTTTCCCATGCAACGTTCCCCAACACTTTCTTCCTTGTCTATGGCACTGAAGTTATACTGCCGAGTGACTTGGCCCACAACTCTCCTCGAGTGGAGCTATACTCTGAGGCTGAAGCCGAGCAGGCCAGGCAAGATGGGGTAGATCTTCTGGAAGAAGAGCGTGAGATGGCTTTGATCCGGACCACAGCCTATCAGCAAGACTTGCAGCGCTTCCACGCAAGGAATGTCAGAAGTCGAGCATTCCATGAAGGATATTTGGTGCTCCGAGTGAATCAGCACCGACCTCACAAGCTAGCTCCTGCATGGGAAGGCCCTTTTGTAGTCACCAAGGTGCTAAACAATGGAGCCTATCACTTAATCTCATGAAGCGGATGGATGAGCCACGAGCTTGGAATGCAGACCTACTTCGACATTTTTACACTTGAGACATTAGTTTTCTGATGTAATAAAAGTTCTTCATCAATGCAATTTGTGTCTCTGCAATTAATACCTCGTCGACTCCAACCGTGCAATTATTTACTTGAGGATACTCCGAGCGGCAAGCAATCCTCGCACTTGGGGACTTAGCTGCGAAACATGTTTCGCCTAAGTTAAAAACCCTGTCAGGTGGATAGCAGTTCATTCACTCGACGGCCTATTCGCGAATCCATCTTCGCTTAGGTTCAATATATATATATATATATATATATATATAACTCGTCGAGACGATGGTAATCCATTCACTCGATAGCTGGGATGCGAATAGACATTGGCCTAAGTTCAAAATACTCTGAGTGATGAGTGATCCTCACGCTCGGGGGCTTAGCTGCGAATACAACTCGCCTAAGTTAAAAAACTCGTCGAGACGATGGTAATCCATTCACTTGACGGCTTAGCTGTGATTCGACATTCGCCTAAGTTCAAAATACTCCGAGTGATGAGTGATCCTCACGCTCGGGGGCTTAGCTGCGAATACAATTCGCCTAAGTTAAAAAACTCATCGACTGGATACTAATCCATCCATTCGACAGCTTAGCTGCAAATCGACATTTGTATAAGTTCAAAATACTCCGAGTGATGAGAGATCCTCACGCTCGGGGGCTTAGCTGCGAATACATTTCGCCTAAGTTAAAAAAACTCGTGGAGACGATGGTAATCCATTCACTCGACAGCTTAGCTGTGATTCGACATTTGCCTAAGTTCAAAATACTCCGAGTGAGGATTGATCCTCACGCTCGGGGGCTTAGCTGCGAATACAATTCACCTAAGTTAAAAAAACAAGTCGACTGGATAGTAATCCATCCATTCGATAGCTTAGCTGCGATTCGACATTCGCCTAAGTTCAAAATACTGCCGAGTGATGGGCGATCCTCACGCTCGGGGGCTTAGCTGCAAATACAATTCGCCTAAGTTAAAAAACTCGTCGACTGGATAGTAATCCATCCATTCGACAGATTAACTACGATTCGACATTCGCCTAAGTTCAAAATACTGCCGAGTGATAAGCGATCCTCACGCTCAGGGGCTTAGCTGCGAATACATTTCGCCTAAGTTAAAAACCTCATCGAGGCGATGGTAATCCATTCACTCGACAGCTTAGATGCGAATGAACATTTGCCTAAGTTCAAAATACTGCCGAGTGATGAGCGATCTTCACGCTCGGGGGCTTAGCTGCGAATACATTTCGCCTAAGTTAAAAACCTCGTCGAGGCAATGGTAATCCATTCACTCGACAGCTTAGATGCGAATCGACATTCGCCTAAGTTCAAAATACTGCCGAGTGATGAGCGATCCTCGCGCTTGGGGGCTTAGCTGCGAATACATTTCTCCTAAGTTAAAAACCTCGTTGAGGCGATGGTAATCCATTCAGTCGACAACTTAGATGTGAATCGACATTCGCCTAAGTTCAAAATACTCCGAGTGATGAGCGATCCTCACGCTCGGGGGCTTAGCTATGAATACAATTCTCCTAAGTTAAGAACCTCATCAACTGGATAGTAATCCATCCACTCGACAGCTTACTTGCGAATCGACATTCTCCTAAGTTCAGAATACTGCCGAGTGATGAGCGATCCTCACGCTCGGGGGCTTAGCTGCGAATACATTTCGCCTAAGTTAAAAACCTCGTCGAGGCGATGGTAATCCATTCACTCGACAGCTTAGATGTGAATCGACATTCGCCTAAGTTCAAAATACTCCGAGCGATGAGTGATCCTCATGCTCGGGGGCTTAGCTGCGAATACATTTCGCCTAAGTAAAAAACAAAAGCAGTCGAACAGATGATTGAAAGCCAAAGCGCGAGCAAAATCCAAAGGATAAAACCGCGGATAAACGTCGTGGGATGAAGAAAATGTGCTCAGGCCTAAGGCATGAATAAAGTTTTAAGGGATACAGTTTCACTCGGCATACCGAGGCAAATTTAATTGTTTTTTTCCAAAGACTCAAGTTTCTAGGCAGGCGACGGACTAGCAGGCTCGACAAAAGTATCCAGGTCGATGCCATCGGCAATTCTGGTGGCCGCCTCGATGAAGGTTTCCATGAAGTCCTCGAACTGGAATTTCTTCGTGTTTACCACTTGGAGCTCCTTCAGCTTCTCCTCCCTCACGTCCCTACAATGGACCCTGACCAGAGACAACTCCACGTCGGCCCCGCCACGAGCTGCAGATTTTTTCCAAGCTTGCACTCGACTGGGAAGTTCGTTCAGGCATGCCATCATGGAGTTGAGGTCGAGCTGAAGAGTGTCCTCAGGCCATAGCTCCTTGTCGATTCTTTCCATGACAGATTTCAGTCGAGCGATATAGGCCTAGGCACCCTGGAGCCGAAAGTTAAGCCGCAACATGTTCATCGCCACCGCATCAGCAACTGGCGACTTGGTGGGGTCAAGCATGGGCTCAATCTCCTCTGTTTCCTTTTCAAAGTCCTAGCAGAATTCTGATTGAAGAAGGGGAATCGGTGAACTGCAACCCTCAAAAACTTATTGCCAATGTCAGTCGACAAGAAATACTCACCGTCGAGTAGAAGATACATCTTCCTCGAGAATTCGCCCAGATGCCTCTCCAGGCCATTGCTCCTCTTGGTTAGTTGCTCGGCCTTCTTGACAAGATCCGCATGCTCCTGCTTCAGCTTGGCGTTCTCCTCTTCCAGTTTCTGGACGGTATCCAACTTCTGCTCTGCAGCTTCAGTTTTGTCCTTGGCAACTTGTTGGGCATCAGCAAGTGCTTTGTCCTTCTCCTCTAGTGCCCTCTTCATGGAATCTAAAGAAACAAAATTGTTGAGTTGCGCTTGGAGTCGACGTTTTCATTGCGCACGTCTGTTCCAGCGAGAGCACTCGGTTCAAAACATGAAAAGGGGAAGATGGGAATGCTGATAGTCGGCACTTATTACCTCCCAGAGACTCCAGCTCAGCACGAGCTTGTTCCAGGGCGTTGTTGGCAACTGCCAAGTCCACCTGCAATTGGTTCTTCTCCTTCTCCATCTCCTTGTACTGCGTCCCAAGTTTGCAAGCCGTCTGGGACCAACAAAAGACAGGAGTTCAATCAGCAAGGAGTTCTTGGACAGTCGACTGAGTTATTAAAACCGGCGAGTGCCCGTGTTGGAAGAATTCAAACAGAAAGTCCACTCGACACATCGAGTGGCTCTAGTGCTCCGCACACCGTCAACAAATTCAAACAGAAAGCTATCTCTATTAAGACCCTTGCCGATGCAAGCAATCGACAGCGGTCTCGGGGACTACACCCAGTGGGTGCGCTAAGAGCGCCCCCACTGAGACAGTTAACTCTCGATCCGTTGAGTAACTCGTCAGGAAAAAAACACTCGACAAGGTCGGCCCTGTCGTGACACTCAACCCGTTGAGTGACACACCTCCCCCACTCTAGGAAGTGCAGTCGATCCCTATGCAGCGTCATATAATGGTTTCATAATGATATCCATGAAACCTGCAAGATATCTTTGGAGTGGTGTGATTCCAAGACAAAGTGTATCATGTATACAATAGACTCTAAGACCCCTGCCGATGCAAGCAATCGACAGCGGTCTCGGGGACTACACCCAGTGGGTGCGCTAAGAGCGCCCCCACTGAGACGGTTAACTCTCGATCCATCGAGTAACTCGTTAGAAAACACACTCGACATGTCGAGCGACAATAGTACTGCGTGTACTACCAATCCTAGTCCTACTCGACTATGATCTGATCTATTCGACTGGAGAAAGTTCAAACATTCTACCGCAATCACCCAGTGGGTGTACGGCAGCCAAGAAAAGACAATAATTCAATCGACAATGGACTTACAATCGAACTTACTCAGACATTGGTGCGGAGAGCTGCGCTGACGTCAAAAGCCAACTTGCTGGCCTCGTATGCCTCCTTGGTCCTCAGCATGAGCTGCTCCGCCTGGATCATGGCTTCCTTTGCAACTCTGGTTTGTTCTTCTGGGGTGCGATGCAGAGAGACGGCCGTCACAGGTGGGTTCGGCATAGTCGCTGGAGCAGCTGAGGCAGCCTGAAGAGGTCCGGTCGGAGCCGACGTCACGACGGTCGAGACGGTTGGAGGAGCATGCGACAGAGGCGTTGCAGGCTCAACCCTGGGTCGCGTCGAGTCACCTCTCCTCTGGGTAGACTCCGAAGTTGAGCACTGAGGTGCTTGCGAAGATGATGCTCTTTGGGTGCGAGCACGCGAAGTGTCCAGTGGCCCCTCATCGTCCTCCACTTGAATGACCTCTGCAACAACCGACAGCATCAACATCTGCACGTGTCAAGTCCTATTCAGACAAACTAACAACTTTCTTACCTCTATGAGAAGTGGCAGCATCGGTGGCATCAACTTCCATCGCGTCCTCTTCAACTCGATGAGGCGAGGTCACAGATGTTGCAGCTCTGACGGATTAGACAGATTTCACTCAGATATAACTCAAGACTTCAGTCGACAGAACAATTCGGAATGAACACTTACGTGGAGACGACAGGTACGGCCTGTTGGAAATATGCCCTAAAGGCAATAATAAATTAGTTATTATCATATTTCCTTGGTCATGATAATCGTTTATTATCCATGCTATAATTGTATTGATCAGAGTTAGATGCATGTGTGGATACATAGACAAAACCATGTCCCTAGTATGCCTCTAATAGACTAACTCGTTGATCAAAGATGGTTAAGGTTTCCTAGCCATGGACATGAGATGTCATTTGATAACAGGATCACATCATTAGGAGAATGGTGTGATAGACAAGACCCAAACTACAAATGTAGCATATGATCGTGTCAGTTTATTGCTACTGTTTTCTGCATGTCAAGTATATGTTCCTTTGACCATATCATGCAACTCACGGACACCAGAGGAGTGCCTTGTGTGTATCAAATGTTGCAACGTAATTGGGTGACTATAAAGGTAAATTACACGTATCTCTGAAGGTGTCTGTTGGGTTTGGATGGATCAAGACTGGGATTTGTTACTCTGTGTGACGGAGAGGTATCTCGGGGCCCACTCGGTAATACAACATCACAATAACCCGTGCAAGCAATGTGGCTAAGTGTTAGCCACAGGATCTTGTATTACGGAACGAGGTTGAACTAGGTATACAGATACCGACGATCGAATCTCGGGCAAGTAACATACCGAAGAACAAAGGGAAACATCATACGGGATTAACTGAATCCTTGACATAGAGGTTCGACCGATAAAGATATTTGTAGAATATGTAGGAAACAATATGGGCATCTAGGTCCCTCTATTGGTTATTGACCATAGAGGTGTCTCGGTCATGTCTACATAGTTCTCGAACCCGCAGGGTCTGCACACTTAAGGTTTGGTGACGTTTCGGTAGTATAGAGTTATGCATGGTGGTGACAAAAGGTGTTTCGGAGTCCCGGATGAGATCCCGGACGTGACGAGGAGCTCCGGAATGGTCTTAAGGTAAAGATTGATATATAGGAAGTCCTGTTTTGGTCGCCGGAAAAGTTTTGGGCTCATCGGTAGTGTATCTGGAGTGCCGGTAGTGTACCGGGGCACCATCGGGAGGGGTCTTTCGACCCTAGAGGCTATATGGGCTGTGGGAGAGTAAATACGAGCCCTTTGTGGGCTGGTGGAAGTCCCACACAAGGCCCATGCGGTTGGAAGAAAAGCCCAAAAGGAAAAAGGAGGAAAAAGGCAAAAGAGGGCCAAATAAGGAAGGAGTCCTAATCCTACTAGGAGTGGAGGAGGAGGACTCCTCCCTCCTTGGTTCGGCCGACCCAAGGGCTACCTCTTTGGCAGCCAAGACTCCTCCTCCTCTCCTCCTAAATATACTAGAGGATTTTAGGGTTTTGGCACAAGATTTTCAGCCACATGCCACCCGTTCCTCTAGTGCATAGCTTCTCCTCTTGATCGGTTTTCTGCAGTGCTTAGGCGAAGCCTTGCCGGAATAGCTCCCCCACCATCACCGCAGCACCGTCACGCTGCCGGAGAACTCTTCTACGTCTCCTCTCCCTCTTGCTGGATCAAGAAGGCAGAGATCATCATCAAGCTGTACGTGTGCTGAACGCGGAGGTCTGTCCGTTCGGCGCTAGATCGGAAGGACCGTGATCGAGATCGCCATACGGATCATGATGAGTTCGCGGGACGGATCATGATGAGTTCGCAGGACGGATCATGATGAGATCGCGGGCTGGATCGTTATGAGTTCGCGGGACGGATCGTGATTGGATCGCGGGACGGATCGTGATGAGATCGTGGGACACTCGGCGATTTGGATCGCGGAGACGTTCGACTACACCAACCGCGTTTATTAATGCTTCCCGCTTAGCGATCTACAAGGGTATGTAGATCCACTCTCCCTCTCGTAGATACTCATCACCATGGATAGCTCTTACGTGTGCGTAGGAAATTTTTTGTTTCCCATGTAACGTTCCCCAACACGGCCATCCTCATGCGGGGCAGTGCTTTGCGGGGCTTGGAGGTAGCTTGCTTGGGCTGCTTGGCCAGTCTTTCATTCGACTCGACAGTTGAGGGGCGGCTCCGCTTTGGGTTCTTCTCACTTGGGCCCGGGAACTTATCCTCAGCAGCTGCCGGGTCTTGGAGGGCCTTAGTGCGGCCTTCGCGACGAGGAGGTGACTCGACTCCTTCCTCTTCGCCGGAATCTTCATATTCATCCTCAGAGTCGGAAAGTCCGTCGCCGTCCATGCTGCCGCCCTCGCTCATCATGCCGTCATGCACATGGTTCCTGTTGGGAACGGGCGAGTGCATGTTCGTCCATTCCTGCATAATTCAAACAAGAGAGTCAAACTACAAGTCAATACATCACTCGACGGTATAAATGTATCAGTCCACATCACACGTCTCACCAGGTTCTTCGGTGGGTTTTCAGCCGAGTAAGGTCGGATCCTCTTGGCTCCCGAGGGGTTGTCACAAGCCCCAGTGATGCTGCGAAGCCACTGCTCAACAGTCTCCGGTGTAACTTCTTCTGGATGCGTCCTGGTCGAGTCCCCCGGGCCTGAGTAGTGCCACATGGTGTGGTCTCTGGCCTGGAGTGGTTGTATACGTCGACCGAGGAACGTTTTAAGCAGATCCATGCCTGTCACCCCACCCCGGATCAGTTGAACCACGACCTCGACTAGGATACCTACTTGGACATGCTCCTCATCAGTCACCTTCAGGGACTTGGGGGCAGCGGGTCGGTCAGGTGAAAACGGAGGAGGACCAGTCGACATGTTGGGTGGCGCTACATCTTTGCAGTAGAACGAGGTCGACTGCCAGCCTCGGACAGACTCGGGAAGAGTAATGGCAGGAAAGGAACTACGTTGCCTTTTCTGGACCCCTAAGCCTCCACACAACTGGAGCACGTGGGTCTTCCCGTCGGCGGCAAGGATTTTCTTTACGGTCTGTGATCTGACCATGAAGAGATGCTTAAACAACCCCCAATGGGGAGAGCACCCCAGGAAACACTTGCACAAGGTGATGAATGCAGGAAAGTACGCCATGGTGTTCGGCAGAAAGTGATGTAGCTACGCACCAAAGAAATTCAGAAATCCCCGGAAGAATGGGTGGGGTGGCATGGAGAAACCTCTTTCTACATGGGAGGGTATAAGAACCCGCTCTCCGTCGCGCGGCTCCGGAACGTGCTCCTCCCCCGGCAGCCTCCAGGCGCCGTCCGCCACCAGCCTATCAGAGACAAGGCCCTCGAGGTCAGCACAGGTGATGACATAGGGGAGAAAATCCCCCTGCATCCACCCCGCGGGCGCGGTGAACCGAGCAGTCAAGGGCTTCTTGCCCTTGAGCTTCGACGTCCCCTTCTTTGTGCACTCCAGCTTCCCCATCGCGTTCTTCGTCATTAGAGCGGCGTCTCTGGTTGGAGGGGAGCGGTGTGCTATGTTGGGGAGCAGAGGAGGTGGAGGAAGAGAGGGACAATCAGCGGAAGGTACTGTGCAATCCGCGGCTCAAAGTGCTTTATATGCTGTCGAGTGTCTCACTGACCGGTGGGCCTGCGAGATAACCGCACACGCCAACCGTTGACGGCGCCCAGTGCGTGGAGAGATGACCGGCGCGAGAATCGAGGCGTCATGCCTCCACTTGCCCTGATCGTGGCGTCATCTCCGCGCGTGTGCGCGCTTCCCAAATTTTCGTATCCCGGAGAATCCGGGCCTATCAAACCGACCCGTCACCTCCCCAAGATGCGGTCGATTCACTCGGACACTTTTAAGACTGAATCGATCTAGGCGAGCGGAGAAGAATTCAATCGACGTAACTTTCGTTGAAGACCCGAATATCATTCAGAAGATTTTGCGTGTCGATTCTGAATGAACGCTAAGGCTCAGAGTTCAATCGACGCAAGTTCCATGGAAATCCCAAATATCATTCGGAGGATTTGATATACTAACTCAAGGTCTACGTTGATACCTCCTTCCACCACTCAAACCCCGATCCATTCGGGGGCTAATGACGAGGATATGTACCTAGGGTAGGGTCCTAGGCAAGGCCCGCATACCCTACCTAAGGACACCACATGGGAGGACTTGAAGATCAAGCATGAACTTCCGAGTGGGTCCCTGGAGACGTTCAAAGTCACTCGACAGTACTCCACTCGGAAGCTCCCGCTCTCACTCGGCAGTCGCGTGTCACTCGACGGACCTCGTTTCACTCGACGCTAGAAGACCAGGAGCTATCATCAAGAGCCCAACGGGCAGACGCTGGCTTAATGGCCCTTAATAGCTTTTACTACGTACGTTACCTGTAACGGCAGACTTTACACCCTACGACCAGACGCATTGATGCGGGGCCATTATCAGGGGCAGCGAACTCTATATAAGCCGTCCCTCCCCTCCTGGACAAGGGTTAAGGAAACTATTGTAATCTCTACATTCCACTCGACATAAAGCTCCCGAGCACTGAGACGTAGGATTGTTACCTCCACGAGAGGGGCCTGAACTTATACATCTGTGTGTACACCCTCACCGTAGCTAGGACTCTGCCCTCTCCATTCGTACCCTACCATCTACTGTCAGGCTCGTTCCCACAACACCATACAAAAGTGCTTCATATTCTGCCTCATTGTTGGAGGAATCAAAGTGAATTTGCAAGACATAGCTGAGCTTGTCACCCCTGGGAGATATCAAGACAACACCAGCACAGGACCCATTCAACATTTTAGAGCCATCAAAGAACATTGTCTAATGCACCGAGTGAACTTGGATTGGTTGTTGTTGTTCAATCCACTCGGCCATGAAATTTGCCAATGCTTGGGACTTGATTGCTTTTTTGGCTTCGAATCTGATGTCAAAGTGTCCAAGCTCGATTGCCCATTTAGCCACTCAACCTGATGCGACTCGATTATTGAAAATCTCGGACAAAGGAGCATTAGTGTTGACTCAAATCGAGTGGTGTTGGAAATAATGCACCATCTTGTTCACTGATAGGTAAATACCATAAACCAACTTCTAATAGTGTGGATATCTTTGCTTTAAGGGGGACAAAACTTCTGAGACATAATAGACTAGCCGCTGGACTTTATAAGCTTTACCCTCCTCTTCCCGCTCGACAGTTAGCACTGTACTGACGACCTGATTTGTGACCGCGTTGTACAAGAGCAAGGTCTCTTTGCTGCGAGGAGCGGCAAGCACCGACTGGGTGGAGAGCAGGGCTTTGAGCTCAACAAACGCTGTTTCGGCTTCGGGAGTCCACTCGAACGTGTTGGACTTCTTCATCAATTGATATAAAGGTAGAGCCTTCTCACCAAGCCGAGAAATGACTCGACTCAATGCTGCCAAGCAACCTGTGAGCTTCTGAACGTCGTGCACTCACATGGGAGTCTTCATTCGGGTAATGGCACTGATCTTCTATGAGTTGATATCGATCCGCCATTCGGAAACAAGAAAAACGAATAATTTGCCGCCAGGGACGCCGAAAGTACACTTGGCCGGATTCAGCTTTGTGTCGAATCTCCTCAGATTGGCGAATGTTTCGGCCAAGTCGGCCAGCATGTCGGAACCTTTGCGGGACTTGACCACTATATCATCCATGTACGCCTCGACATTTCGAGGGATCTGGTCGAGTAAACATTTCTGAATCATGCGCATAAAAGTAGTGCCAGCATTTTTGAGACCAAATGGCATAGTGATGTAGCAGAAACACCCGAATGGGGTGATGAAAGTTGTCTTTATTTCGTTTGGGCCATACAAACGGATCTGATGGTACCCAGAGTAAGCATCCAGAAACGATAAACGCTCGCACCCCGTAGTCGAGTCAACAATTTGATCTATGCGGGGGAGCGAAAAATGATCCTTCGGGCATACCCGATGGAGATGTTTGAAGTCAATGCACGTACGCACAGACTTATCTTTCTTTGGTACCATCACAACATTTGAGAGCCACTCAGAGTGGTAAATCTCCCAAATGAACTTCGATTGCAAGAGACGGGCCACTTCTTCGCCGATTGCCTTGCGCTTCTCCACCGTTGAACGACGCAAATCCTCTCTAACGGGTTTGGCTTTCGGATCCACTCTCATACGGTGCTCAGCCAGCTCCTTGGGAACCCCCGGCATGTCAGCAGGCTTCCATGCGAAGATATCCCAATTTGCACGGAGGAACTGGATGAGCTCGGCTTCCTATTTGCTATCGAGTGTTGACGAGATATTCGTTGGGGCAGCTGTAGGATCCGTCGGGTGGATGTGCACCTTCTTCACTTCCCCTACCAACTGAAATGCCGACTCGGAAGCCAGCTTCTTTGTGCAGAGCAAATCAGCAGGGTCAGCGGTTTTCTTGTACTCTTCCAGCTCGACCATGGCCATCTGGTGATCGGCGATCTTGGAGCCTTGCTGGAGGCATTCTTCGGCCTACTGACGATTGCTAGTGACTGTGATCACGCCCTTAGGGCCTGGCATCTTCAACTTGAGATACACATAACATGGTCGGGCCATGAAATGTGCATACGCGGGTCGACCCAAAATGGCATGGTAGGCACTTTGGAAATCCACGACTTCAAACGTCAGCTTTTCTTTTTAGAAATTTTTGTCGTTCTCGAATGTCACATCCAATGCTATCTGGCCGAGTGGCTTGGCCTTCTTGCCTGGGATGACCCCATGAAACTGCATGTTGCTTTCACTCAGTCGGGACATCGGAATGGCCATCCCTTTCAGGGTATCTACATAGAGGATATTCAGGCCGCTGCCATCATCCATGAGGACCTTTTTAAGTCGAGTGCCCCCCCACTGGATCAACTACCACAGCCTGACGACCAAGAGTGGCCACATGAGCAGGATGGTCTGTTTGGTCAAATGTGATGGCATACTAGGACCACTTGAGATAGGTGGGAGTAGCAGGTATAGCCATGTTGACTTCTCTATTGATGACTTTCAGACGACTCTTGCTCTAGACATGAGAAAAAATCACAAGGGTAGCAGTGACATCCCGGAATGTTTCTTTATCTTCATCTTCATCACCCTTCTTAGGAGATTTATCACTTGGCAGGTCCCCCTTGAATTGCTGGATAAGGGTCCGACACTATCAAGTGGTGTGCTTGGGCAAAATCACATTACCTTCCGCATCTTTCCATGTGTGAATTACACACGGCTGATCCATGATATCAGTTCCTGACTGATTTTTTCCTTTCTTGGGGTCATATTGTGCTTTATCCTTGCCCTTGTTTTTTGACTGGGTTGCCAGTGCTGCTGCTTCTGCTTGAACCGGACCCTCAGCTTTTCGCTTCTGTTTCTGATTGTTACTGCCACCAGCCTCATTGGCGACTGCCTTTCCTTTGCCACTATGGAGGCGGACTTCTTCCTCGCCATTGGCATACCGAGTGGCGATTTCCATCATCTTGCTGAGTGAAATATCACCCGTGCGCCCGAACTTCAGGTACAACTCCATGTATCTCACACCGGCCTTGAAAGCACACACAGCCTGGTGCTCTGACACATTCTCCACTATATGATGCAAAGTGGACCACCGCTGATATAGTCTCTCAAAGTTTCATCGGGCTTCTGGACACAATGCTGTAAGTTGACCAGACCTGCAGGACGCTTGCAAGTACCCTCAAAGGTTCAGATAAACTCTCGGGCAAGATCCTCCCAGCAATATATACTGGAAGGAGCCAAGCGATTCAACCAAGCTCGAGCTGAACCATCTAGCATCAAGGACTAGTGCTTCATTGCAACGTTGTCGTTGCCGCCACCAATCTGTACAGCCACTCGGTAATCATCTAACCAAGTCTTTGGTTTGGACTCACCAAAAAAAAATCCGATCCCAGCCGCCAACCTGAAGTTGGGGGGAATCTCCGTAGAACGGATGGCTCTGCTGAAACACTCAGAACCAGAAATCGCGACTGAGCTACCACTCAGAAAGTCTCTATCTTGGCCTTCTCTGTGGGCTCTGCCCCTGTCAATACGCTTCTGGGTGAGGAGATCTCGAGCATCAAACTCCGCATTCCGCTCATCACCGAACGAGCTCCTATCGTCTAGGTGTCGGGGCATGCGCGGACTGCCCTGCGGAGGAGCGGGCACTTGGCGGTGGTCTTCACGGTGAAACTGATCTCTGACCTAATCATCGCGAAATCCCCCACCCCTACGATGCAGGGGTGATCCAGGGTTGTGTGACGACTGAACAGTTTCAGCCCTGGGTGAGTTGTTGTGTATCCTATTGCGGGACTGTGAAACTATAGAATTCTGACGCTACGCTGCATCTAACAGTGCTCTGATCTGCATCAACCCTCTTCCAGCCTCTGAACGCGATGGCTGAATGTAATCTGCCATCCTAGAAGCAGCAACAACATTTAATACAGGAGTTCGATATACCTCAACAACGTTTCGGGAGCCAGTCGGGAACAGCGGTCGCTGTCGTCGACCAGCAACAGGTGGACGCTGGTGAGCGCGCTCGTCGAGTTCGCGCTAAAGCTCTTCCAGCCGAATGCGCGTGGCCTCCAAAGCATGGGCCTCAGCGGTCTTACCAACAATGGGGGTGTGAAGAACCTCCTCATCACGAAGCGGCTGTTCACTCGACACGCCACCAGCATCACGTTGGCCATGGCCAAAGACAGGTGGCGGGCTTTGATGAGAGCTCGCCATAAGGACCTCCGCTGCTGGATCGCAGCTCTCACACTTGGAAGGGATATCGGACGGATCGTAATCTGACTCAAACACGCTGTGAAGAGACTCGGCAGGCTCGAGCGTTGCGATTTGTGGAGAAGAAATTTGACGCGCCACTGCGTGCTAGACCCAGCGCTAGAGTCGTGAGCGGCCGGACCGCTTGCGATTGTGAAGAGTGAGGGGAGCCGATGTATAGGGAGTCAGCGACTGACGCAGCAACACGCCGCAGGAACTCGCTCAGAAGTGCGCGGCCCCGCGAACTGGGAGCGCCTCAACATCAAGAGGCGCTTCTTGAAGCCATACCGAATCATTGGCGATGAAGGTGAGTGCACCAAAATAGATCTCGTGGCCTAGAGCGAAAACACCGTCAGAAGACATGTCGAAGGATGAAAAATGCAACCTTGCCAGAAGTCGTTTAGATGCCTGCCCCACAGTGGGCGCCAACTGTCGTGGGAATGAGCCTGACAGTAGAAGGTAGGGGTACGAAGGGAGAGGGCAGAGTCCTAGCTACGGCGAGGGTGTACACACGGATGTATGAGTTCAGGCCCCTCTCGTGGAGGTAATAGCCCTACGTCTCAATGCTCGGGAGCTTATGTCGTGTGGAATGTTAAGATTACAATGGTTGAGAACCCTTGTGCCACAGGGGAGGGGTGGCTTATATAGAGTTCTCTGCCCCTCATAAGTGCCCGACATCTAAGGGTCCGATCGTGAGTTTAAAGACTGGGATTACTGGTAACATACATAATAAATGCTACTAATGACGAAGGACTAACGACTGCTCGTTAGCCTCCTGATGGTGGCTCCTGGTCTTCTGGTGTCGACTGAGAATGAGTTCTACCGAGTGACAGGCGACTATCGAGTGAAGGAAGAAGATTCCGAGTGGATTGAATGTCGAGTGACTTGAACATCTCATGGAATCCAGTCGGAAGCTTATGCTTGATCTTCAAGTCCTCCAATGTAGTATCCTAAGGTAGGGTATGTAGGCCTTGCCTAGGACCCTACCCTAGGTACATATCCTTGTTAGATAACTTTCTTTGGTCATGTTATTTTGAGGAGACATGATTGCTTTATTAGTATGCTTGAAGAATTATTGTTTTTATGTCAACATTAAACTTTTGTTATGTCAACATTATGGATCTGAATATTCATGCCACAATAAAAAAAATACATGGATGAATATGTTAGGTAGCATTCCACATCAAAAAATCTGTTTTTATCATTTACCTACTCGAGGACGAGGAGGAATTAAGCTTGGGGATGTTTGATACGTCTCCAACGTTTCTATAATTTTTGATTGTTCCATGCTATTATATTATCAGTTTTGGATGTTTTATATGCATTAATATGCTATTTTATATTATTTTTGGGACTAACCTAATAACTTAGAGCCCAGTGTCAGTTTCTGTTTTTTCCTTGTTTTTAAGTTTTATAGAAAAGGAATATCAAATGGACTCCACACAGAATAAAAACTTATGATGATTTTTTATGGACCAGAAGAAACCAACAGGGCATTGGAGTTGGGCCAGAAAAGCCACGAGGCCACCACAAGCCTAGGGGGCGCACCCCCCCTAGGGCGTGCCGCTCGCTTCTGGACGCCTCGGGCACCCCCTTGACGTGAGACTGATGTCAAAAATTCTTATAAATACCCAAACCTCTAAAAAGAACCCTAGATCGGGAGTTCTGCCACCGCAAGCCTCTATAGCCACGAAAAAAATCAGGAGCCCATTTCGGCACCCTGCCGGAGGGGGAAACCATCACCGGAGGCCATCTTCATCATCCCGGCGGTCTACATGACGAGGAGGGAGTAGTTCACCCTCGGGGATGAGGGTATGTACCAGTAGCTATGTGTTTGATCTCTCTCTCTCGTGTTCTTGAGATGGCACGATCTTGATGTACTTCGAGCTTTATTGATATGGATGAATCATATGGAGTTTTCCCCTCTCTATCTTCTTGTGATGAATTGAGTTTTCCCTTTGAAGTTTTTGTTGGGGAACGTTGCATGGGAAACAAAAAAATTCCTACGTTCACGCAAGACCTATCCATGGTGATGAGCATCTATGAGAGGGAGAGTGGATCTACACACCCTTGTAGACCGCTAAGTGGGAAGCGTTAAGAAACGCGGTTGGTGTAGTCGAACGTCTTTGCGATCCAAATCGCCGAGCATCTCGCAATCTCATCACGATCCGTCCCATGATCCAATCACGATCCGTCCCGTGAATTCATCACGATCCTCCTCGCGAACTAATCATGATTCGTCCCGTGAACTCATCACGATCCGTCTCACGATCTTGATCATGGTCCTTCCGACCTAGCACCGAACGGACGGCACCTCCACGTTCAGCACACGTACAGCTCGATGACGATCTCCGCCTTCTTGATCCAGCAAGAGGGAGCAGAGAGGTAGAAGAGTTCTCCGACAGTGTGACAGTGCTCCCGCGATGGTGGTGGAGCTATTCCGGCAGGGCTTCGCCTAAGCACTGCAGAAATCCGATCTAGAGGACAAACTATGCACTAGAGGAACGGGTAGCATGTGGCTAAAAACTAGTGCCAAAACCATAAAACCTCTAGTATATATAAGAAGAATAGAGGAGGCTTGGCGCAAGGGCAAAGCCGTCTAGGAGGCTTCGGCCGAAGATAGGGAGGAGAGTCATCCTCCTCCTCCAATCCTAGTAGGATTAGGACTCTTCCTTTTTTTGCCTTTTTGCCTTTTTCACCTTTTCTCTTTAGGCTTTTCTTCCCTAACCACATGGGCCTTGTATGGGACTTCCACCAGCCCACAAAGGGCTGGTATTTACTCTCCCACAGCCCATGTAGCCTCTTGGGCCGAAATACTCCTCCCGATGGTCTCCCGGTACACTACCAGCACTCCCGGTACAGTACCGATGAGCCCAAAACTTTTCCGACAACCAAAATAGGACTTCCTATATATCAATCTTTACCTCCGGACCACTCCGGAGATCCTCCTGATGTCCGGGATCTCATCTAGGACTCCGAACAACCTTGGTTCACCACCATACATAACCCTATACTACTGAAACGTCACCGAACCTTAAGTGTGCAGACCCTGCGGGTTCGAGAACTATGTAGACATGACCGAGACACCTCTGTTGTCAATAACCAATAGCGGGACCTAGATGCATATATTGGTTCCTACATATTCTACGAAGATCTTTATCGATCAAACCTCTATGTCAAGGATTCAGTTAATCCCGTCTGATGTTCCCTTTGTTCTTCGGTATGTTACTTGCCCAAGATTCGATCGTCGGTATCTCCATACCTAGTTCAACCTTGTTACTAGAAAGTCTCTTTACCCGTTCCGTAATACAAGATCCCGTGACTAACACTTAGTCACATTGCTTGCAAGGCTTATAGTAATGTTGTATTACCAAGTGGGCCCTGAGATACCTCTCCGTCACACGGAGTAACAAATCCCGGTCTTGATCCATTCCAACCCAACAGACACCCTCGCAGATACCTGTAGAGCACCTTTATAGTCACCCAGTTACGTTGCGACGTTTGATACACACAAGGTACTCCTTCGGTGTTAGTGAGTTTCATGACCTCATGGTCATAGGAACATACACTTGACATGCAGAAAACAGTAGCAATAAATTGACACGATAATATGCTATGTTTGTAGTTTGGGTCTTGTCCATCACATCATTCTCCTAATGATGTGATCCCGTTATCAAATGACATCTCATGTCCATGACTAGGAAACCATAGCCATCTTTGATCAACGAGCTAGTCTATGAGAGGCATACTAGGGACATGGTGTTGTCTATGTATCCACACATGTATCTGAGTTTCTGATCAATACATTTATAGCATGGATAATAAACGATTATCATGAACAAGGAAATATGATAATAACCAATTTATTGTTGCCTCTAGGGCATATTTCCAATAGTCTCGCACTTGCACTAGATTCAATAATCTAGTTCACATCACCATGTGATTCGCATTGTTATTAATCTAACACCCACAGAGTTTTGGGGCTCGATCATGCTTTGCATGTGAGAGAGGTCTTATAGTCAACGGGTCTGCGACATTCAGATCCGTATGTACTTTCCAAATCTCTATGTCAAACTGTAAACACTGCTACCACACTCCACTTGGTACTATTCCAAATGGCTGCTCCACTATACGTATTTGGGTTGCTACTAAGAGTCATCCAGGTTAGTGTTAAAGCTTGCATCGACGTAACTCTTTACGACGAACCCTTTATCACCTTCATAATCGAGAAACTTTTCCTTAGACTTTTAGTCACTAAGGAAAATATTGACCGCTGTCCAGTGATCCACTTCTGGATCACTCTTGTACCCCTTGAAGGACACATGGCAAGGCACACACAGGTGCGGTACACAGCATGGCATACTATACAAAGCCTATGGCTAAGGCATAGGGGACGACATTCGTCCTTTCTCTTTCTTCTGCCGTTGTCGAGCTTTGAGTCTCACTCAACTTCACACCTCGCAAATTAGGCGAGAACTCTTTCTCTGACTGATCCATTTTGAACTCTTTCAAAATCTTCTCAAGGTATATACTCATGGAAAGTCTCATCAAGCATCTTGATCTATCTCTATAGATCTTGATGCTCAACAATTAGGTAGCTTTATCCAGGTCTTCCTTTGAAAAACTCGTTTCAAACAACCGTTTATGCTTTCTAGAAATTCTACATCATTTCTGATCAACAATATGTCATCCACATATACTTATCAGAAATTCTATAGTGCTCCCACTCACTTTATTGTAAATACAAGTTTCTCGTAAACTTTGTATAGACTCAAAAACTTTGATCACCTCATCAAATTGTATATTCCAACTCTGAGATGCTTGCTTCAGTTCATAGAAGAATCACTGAAGCATGCACAGCTTTTAGCATCCTTAGGACTGACAAAACCTTCTGGTTGTATCTCATACAACCTTTCCTTAAAGAAGGAAACGATGTTTTGACATCCATCTGCCAGATTTCATAATTCAAAAATGCAGCAACTACTAACATAATTCCAACAGACTTTAGCATCTCTACGAGTGAGAAAGTCTCATCGCAGTCAACTCCTTGAACATGGCGGAAACTTCTTTGTGACAAGTCGAGCTTTATAAATGGTGACATTCACCATCAGCGTCTGTCTTCATCTTAAAGGTCCATTTGTACTTAACGACCTGCCGTCCAATGAGCAAGTCTACCAAAGTCTATACTTGGTTTTCATACATGGATCCTTTCTTGGATTTCATGGCCTCTAACCATTTGTCATAATTCGGGCCCATCATCGCTTCTCCACAGCTCATAGGTTCATCGTTGTCCAACAACATGACCTCCAAGACAGGGTTGTCGTACCGCTCAGGAGTAGTACACATCCTTGTCGACCTACGAGGTTTGATAGTAACTTGATTCGAAGCTTCATGCTCATTATCATTAACTTCCTCTTCAACTAACGTAGGCTTCATAGAAACAAATTCCTGCGCTGCGCTACTCTCTGGTTGAACAAAGGTTCAACAACCTCATCAAGTTCTATCTTCCTCCCACTCAATTCTTTCGAGAGAAACTCTTTCTCGAGAAAGGACCTAGTTTTTGCAACAAACATTTTATGCTTGGATCTGAGATAGAAGGTTTACCCAACTGTCTTTAGGGTATTCTATGAAGATGCATTTGTCCGCTTTGGGTTCGAGCTCATTAGGTGAAAACCTTTTTTCACATCAGTGTTGCAGCCCCAAACATTAAGAAATGACAGCTTAGGTTTCTATCAAACCATAATTCACACGGTGTCATCTCAACGGATTTAGATGGTTCCCTATCTAAAGTGAGTGTAGTTGTCTCTAATGCATAACCCCAAAACGATACTGATAAAGGATAAGAGACATCATAATTCGCACCATATCTAATAGAGCACGACTATGACATTCGGACACACCATCACACTATGGTGTTCCAGGTGGCGTGAGTTGTGAAACAACTTTCACATTGTCTTAAGTTGTATACCAAACTCGCAACTCAGATATTCACCTCCATGATCATATCGCGGACATTTTATCTTGTTGTCACGATGATCTTAAACTTCACTCTCAATTTGCTTGAACTTTTTCAAACGATTCAGACTTGCGTTTCATTAAGTAAATATACACTATTATCTACTCAAATCATCAGTGAAGATAAGAAAATAACGATATCCACCGCATGCTACAAGACTCATTGGATTGCATACATCAACATGTATCATTTCCAATAAATCACTTGCCCGCTCCATCAAACCAGAAAATGGGGCCTTAGTCATCTTGCCCAAGAGGCATGGTTCGCATGTCTCAACCGATTCGAAATCGAATGAGTCCAAAGATCCATCAACATGGAGTTTCTTCATGCGCTTTATACCAATATGACATTTAACGGCAGTGTCACAAGTATGTGATACTATCATTATTAACTTTGTATCTTTTGGCATCAATGTTATGAACATATGTATTACTACTATCAAGATTCAACAAACCATTCTCACTGGGTGCATGACCATTGAAGGTATTATTCATGTAAACAGAATAACCATTATTCTCTAACTTAAATGAATAACCGTGTTGCAATAAACACAATCTAATCACGTTCATGCTCGACGCAAAACACCAAATAATATTTATTTAGGTTCGTCATTCATCTCGAAGGTAGAGAGAGCATGCGATGTTGATCTCATCAACCGTGGAAACATTTCCAACACACATCGTCACCTCACCCTTAGCTGGTGCTCCGTTTATTCCGTAGCTTTTATTTCAAGTTACTAACATTTAGCAACCGAACCGGTATCCAATACCCAGGTGCTACTAGGAGTACTAGCAAGGTACACATCAATAACACGTATATCAAATATACTTCTGTCGACGTTGCCAGCCTTCTTATCTACCAAGTATCTAGGGTTGTTCCGCTTCAGCGACCGCTCTCCTCATAATCGAACCACTTAGTTTCAAGTTTGGGTTCAACTTTGGGTTGCTTCACTGGAGCAGCAACTGACTTGCTATCCATGAAGTTTCCCTCCTTGCTCCTGCCCTTCTCGAAAATAGTGGTTTGACCAACCATCAACACTTGACGCTCCTTCTTGATTTCTACCTTTGCGGTGTCAAACATCGCGAATAGCTCAGGGATCATTATTTCTATCCCTGGCATTTTATAGTTCATCACCAAGTTCTAGTAGCTTAGTGACGGTGACTTGGAGAACTATATCAATCACTATCTTATCTCGAAGATCAACTCTCACTCGATTCAAGCGATTGTAGCACCCAGACAATCTGAGCACATGCTCAACGATTGAGCTATTCTCTTTCATATTACAGGCAAAGTATCTTGTTGGAGATCTCATATCTCGCAACACGTGCATGAGCCTGAGATCCTAATTTCAGCTCTTAGAACATCTCATATGTTCCGTGACGTTCAAAACATTTCGGAGCCTCAATTCTAAGCCATAATGCACGACGCACTAAACTATCAAGTAGTTATCAGAACATGTCTGTCAGATGTTCACAACATCTACAAAAGACGCTAGTGGGGTTGGTGCACCGAGCGGTGCAATAAGGACATAAGCCTTCTGTGCAGCAATGAGGACAATCCTCAGATCACAGAGCCATTCCGCAATATTGCAACCATTATCTTTCAAATCTATTTCTCTAGGAACATATAAAAATTCAAGGGAACTACAGCGTGAGCTAGTAATCTACAACACAGTTTGCAAAGACACTACTGGCTATGTTCATGATCATGAGTTCAATTAATAATATTACTTAAGAACTCTCACTCAAATTGACATCCCTCCGGTCATTCAAGTGATACATGATCCAAATTCACCAACTCAAGTCCGATCATCACGTGAGTTGAGGTGGCTTCAATGGTGAACATCATCATGTTGATCATATCTACTATATGACTCATGTTCGACCTTTCGGTCTCTTGTGTTCCGAGGCCATGTATGTACATGCTAGGCTCGTCAAGTTTAACCCGAGTGTTCTGCATGTGCAACACTGGCTTGCACCCGTTGTATGTGAACGTAGAGTCTATCACAGCCGATCATCATGTGGTGTCTCGACACGACGAACTTTTGCAACGGTGCACACTCGGGGAGAACACAATTCATCTTGAAATTTAAGTGATGGATCACCTTATAATGCTACCATCGTCCTAAGGAAAACAAGGTGCATAAAAGGATTAACATCACATGCAAATCATAAGTGACATGATATCGCCATGAACTTGTGCTTTTGATCTCCATCTAGAAAGCACCGGCATGATCTCCATCATCACCGGCATGACACCATGATCTCCATCAACGTGTCGCCATCGGGGTTGTCGTGCCCAACATGCTTCTACTACTATTGCTACCGTTTAGCGATAAAGTAAAGCATTACATAGCTCTCAATGATTGACATGCAGGTCATACAATAATTAAAGACAACCCTATGGCTCCTGCCGGTTGCCGTACTCATCGACATGCAAGTCGTGATAATCTATACATCACAAGATCATCTCATACATCACATATATCACATCATGTAATTGGCCATATAGCATCACAACATACCCTGCAAAAACAAGTTAGATGTCCTCTAATTGTTGTTGCATGTTTTACGTGGCTGCTACGGGTATCTAGCAAGAAAAATTCTCATCTACGCAAAAACCACAACAGTGATACACTAGTTGCTTTTCAACCTTCTCAAGGACCGCCTTTGTCGAATCCGATCCAACTAAAGTGAGAGAAACTGGCACCCGCAAGCCATCTATGCAACAAGTTGCGGTTAAGGGAACCGGTCTCTCGTAAGCGTACGAGTAATGTTGGCCCGGGCCGCTTCATCTCACAATACCGCTGAACCCAAAAAACGACAAAGGGAGGAAGCAATCTAAGCATCACCGCCCACAAACTCTTTGTATTCTACTCGAGATCTCATCTACACATAGACCTAGCTCATGATGCCACTGTTGGGGAACGTTGCATGGGAAACAAAAAAATTCCTACGTTCATGCAACACCTATCCATGGTGATGAGGATCTACGAGAGGGAGAGTGGATCTACATTCCCTTGTAGATCGCTAAGCGGGAAGCGTTAAGAAACGCGGTTGGTGTAGTCGAACGTCTTCGCGATTCAAACCGCCGAGCATCCCGCGATCTCATCACGATCCGTCCCACGATCCAATCACGATCCATCTCGAGAAATCATCACGATCCGTCCCGAGAACTCATCACGATCCATCTCGCGACCTCATCACGATTCGTCTCGCGATCTTGATCATGGTCCTTCCGATCTAGCGCCGAACGGACGGCACCTCCGCGTTCAACACACATACACCTCGATGACGATCTCTGCCTTCTTGATCCAGCAAGAGCGAACGGAGAGGTAGAAGAGTTCTTCCGGCAGCGTGATGGCTCTCTGGAGATGGTGGTGGAGCTATTCCGGCAGGGCTTTGCCTAAGCACTGCAAAAATCCGATCTAGAGGAGAAACTAGGCACTAGAGGAATGGGTAGCACGTGACTGAAAAACTAGTGCCAAAACCCTAAAACCTCTAGTATATATAAGAGGAAGAGAGGAGGCTTGACGCAAGGGCAAAGCCCACTAGGAGGCTTCGGCCGAAGCTAGGGAGGAGAGTCCTCCTCCTCCTCCAATCCTAGTAGGATTAGGACTCTTCCTTTTTTTTGCCTTTTTGCCTTTTTTTCACTTTTTCTCTTTAGGATTTTCTTCCCTAACCACATGGGCCTTGTGTGGGACTTCCACCAGCCCACAAAGGGCTGGTATTTACTCTCCCACAACCCATGTAGCCTCTTGGGTCGAAATACCCCTCCCGATGGTCTCCCGGTACCCTACCAACACTCCCGGTACACTATCGATGAGCCCGAAACTTTTCTGGCGACCAAAATAGGACTTCCTATATATCAATCTTTACCTCCGGACCATTCCGGAGCTCCTTGTGATGTCCGGGATCTCATCCAGGACTCCGAACAACCTTCGGTCACCACCATACATAACTCTATACTACCGAAATGTCACCGAACCTTAAGTGTGCAAACCCTGTGGGTTCGAGAGCTATGTAGACATGACCGAGACACCTCTATGGTCAATAACCAATAAATGGACCTAGATGCCCATATTGGTTCCTACATATTCTATGAAGATCTTTATCGGCGAACCTCTATGTCAAGGATTCAGTTAATCCCCTATGATGTTCCCTTTGTTCTTGGTATGTTACTTGCCCGAGATTCGATCGTCGGTATCTCCATACCTAGTTCAACCTTGTTACTGGAAAGTCTCTTTACTCGTTCCGTAATACAAGATCCCGTGAATAACACTTAGTCACATTTCTTGCAAGGCTTATAGTGATGTTGTATTACCGAGTGGGCCCTGAGATACCTCTCCATCACACGGAGTAACATATCCTAGTCTTCATCCATGCCAACCCAACAGACACCCTCGGAGATACCTGTAGAGCACCTTTATAGTCACCTAGTTACGTTGCGACGTTTGATACACACAAGGTACTCCTCCGGTGTCAGTGAGTTGCATGACCTCATGGTCATAGGAACATATACTTGACATGTAGAAAACAGTAGCAATAAACTGACACGGTCATATGCTACGTTTGTAGTTTGGGTCTTGTTCATCACATCATTCTCCTAATGACGTGATCCCGTTATCAAATGACATCTCATGTCCATGACTAGGAAACCATATCCATCTTTGATCAACGAGCTAGTCTATAAGAGGCATACTAGGGACATGGTGTTGTCTATGTATCCACACATGTATCTAAGTTTCTGATCAATACAATTATAGCATGGATAATAAACGATTATCATGAACAAGGAAATATGATAATAACCAATTTATTATTGCCTCTAGGGCATATTTCCAACAGTCTCCCACTTGCACTAGATTCAATAATCTAGTTCACATCATCATGTGATTCGCATTGTTATTAATCTAACACCCACTGAGTTCTGGGGCTCGATCATGCTTTGCATGTGAAAGTATGAACCCTAGGCCTTGTTTCCAAGCATTGCAATACCGTTTTTGCTCACTTTTTTACTTTCTACCTTGTTGTTTTTATATTTTCAGATTACAAAAACCTATATATACTATCCATATTACACTTGTATCACCATCTCTTCGCCGAACTAGTGCACCTATACAATTTACCATTGTATTGGGTGTGTTGGGGACATAAGAGACTCTTTGTTATTTGGTTGCATGGTTGTTTGAGAGAGACCATCTTCATCCTATGCCTCCCACAGATTGATAAACCTTAAATCATCCACTTGAGGGAAATTTGCTACTATCCCACAAAACTCTGCGCTTGGAGGCCCAACACGAGTCTACAAGAAGAAGGTTGCATAGTAGACATCACGCGCCTACACCCCCCCCCCCCCCGCCCCGAGGCTTCGATGACATGGGTGTCCGTCTCGTGCGCGTGCCGGACGCCTGGACCAAGTCGCTCACCACCAGAGGCAAAGCTCCGCCTCGCTAACGGCACCTCCGTCGACCTAGTCGACATCTTCCCGTGCCCATGCGTGCCTTGACACCAGCTGTCGCCCCGCAGCCGGCCTCCCCTGCCATTGGCTCGTCGGGACCACACGTTACGCCAGGGCCGGGTCTCCACGTCGGCTCCGCCTGCGCACCGGCTCCGCCCCGGACGTCGGCCATCTCCGACGCCAGCCCCGAGCGCCGGCTCCGCCGTGGTCGCCCGACCAATGGCGCCTCCTCCATGCATCGTCCGGCCCCCGCTGCCCTCCATCGCAGGTCGGCTCCCGCTGCTGCGCCCTGCAGCCGTCTGCCGCCGCCACGCTGCTCATCGGTCGCCTCGCTAGCTCCCGTCTTCTCTTTGCTGTGACCGTGCTCGTAGCACCGCTGCTCGGCTGGCTCCACATGTCCGTGGCGACGCGGGTTGCACCCCGCCTGCCGGATCGACGGCCACCATGCCCGGTCCTCTTCGTGCACCGGCTGCTCGTCGCTCTAGCCGGCCCCCACAAGCGTCGGCTACCCTCCTCTAGAGCCACCCGTGGTTGAGTGCCCGGGGAAAAGGGGACCAGCTAGCTAGATGGCTAGAATGAAGGAAAGAAGTGGAGTCGGCCAAAAGAAAAAAACATTGTACTTCTGTCTGCCCACGCCAATTGGCACCCGCTCGGCCGGCTGGCGTGCCTGCCCACATTGTCGTACGGCCAGGACCTCCATCAACCGCCTCGGAGGCTACACCCAGTGGGCATGGCCGGCACACCCCGCTAGTAAAAGGCCGCACCATCTGCAAGACAACAGTCGGCTATCTTCGACAACAACCGCCTTGCCTATGTGAGAATCAACATGAGCTTTTCACCCGCACATCCTTGGCCGCATACAAAAATACGGATACCCCAGGTGACCCTTGGGGGCCCCTGCATTTGTTTCAGCCGCTTTACTATTCGCCCTGGCGCCAGCAAGTCTCAGCCTGGGGCTGGCCGCTTGGCCCGATACGTTCATTCCAACAAAATGGTTTAGTAGAGTGTATGGTACCAAGGCCCACAATTCATCTCAGCTACAAATCACACTGCGACTGTCCGGCTAGCGAGAGCACAAGCGGAGGTCACACCACGCGAAAAACGTCCCGGGAGAAAATTGATTGGGCAACCCGGTCATTTCATTTGTGAGTATCTACTCGGTTGAGTTTGCTCCTAGAGTCTAAGTACTGTACGCTCCACTCCGCGGCCCACTCTTTGCCTCAGCCACAAACCGACTCCCGACTGTCCAGATAGCAAGAGCAAAAGCCAAAGAGAAGAGAGCACATGAAAAAGACTAAAGAGGGCTCGGACGAAATCGTGTCAGCACCCTTTGCATAAAGCTTGCACTACCAAAACTAGATATTTGACACATCTGCATCGTCTAAACTTGTCTTCTGCACTACCAAAACTAGATACTTGACACATCTGCACCCCTCGCTCGAAGGCATGGAAGCCACGCCCGGCAACGCCCCGCGCTCAGCAGCTGGCGGACCCCGCGTTCGCCCCCGGCAGCGCCCCGTGCTCAACAGCCTGTGGACCCCGCGTCCGCCCTTAGCAGCGCCCCGTGCTCATCAGGCGGCAGACCTCGCGTCCACCCATGGCAGGGCTCTGCGCCATCAGCCGGCGGACCCTATGTCCATGCCCGGCAGCACCTCGCGCTCGACAGCTGGCGGACCCCGCGCTCGACCCCGGCAGGGCCCCGTGCCCACTAGCCTGTGGACCCTGCGTTCGCGCCTGGCAACGCCTGCCGCGGAAAATGTTGGTGGACCCCACGTCCGCCCTTGGCAAGGCTCTACGGCCATCAGCCGGTGGACCCTGTGTCCATGCTCAGGAGCGCCTCGCGCTCGACAGCCGGCGGACCATGCGTCTGCCCCCGACCCGACCCCACGCACACTAGCCGACGGACCCTGAGTTCGCGCCCGGCAGCGTCTCGCATGCAAAAGCCGGCGGACCCCACATCCGCCCTCGGCAAGGCTTCGTGCCCATCAACCGGCGGACCCTATGTCCGCACCCGGCAGCGCATCGCGCTCGACAATCGGTGGACCCTGCGTCCTCCCCCGGCAGGGGCCCCCGCCCACTAGCTAGCGGACCCTGTGTTCGTGCCCGATGGCCCCTCATGCTCAACAGCTGGCAGACCCCGCGTCCGCCCCCGGTAGGGCTCCACGCCCATCAGCTGGTGGACTCTGCGTCCGCCCCCGGCAAGGCTCCATGCCCATTAGCCGGCGGACCTCGTGTCACCACTTGGCATCCCCAACACCACTATCTTCTTCAGCAACAGCAAATACCCTTCGCCCGACTCTTCGAGTCGCCCGGAGGTTCGGAGGCTACGCCCAGCGGGTGCGCTAGTGCGCCCCCACCGAAAACAGCCAGCCCGCAAACTCCGCGTCAACCCCCGGCAGGGTGCCGCGCCCATCAACTGGCGGACTCCGTGTACGCCCCCGGAAGGGCACCACGTCCATCGGTCAATAGACCCCGCGTCCACGCCCGACAACCTTGATGCCACTGTCCACTCCAGCGACAGCAAAAACCTGCCGCCCAACTCTCTGAGTCACCCGGAGGCTCTGATGCTACACCTAGCGGGTGCACTGGCGTGCCCCCGCTGGAAGCAAGTCGCGCCATCCCCGGCCTACAATCGACCATCATCAACAACTTCTACAACAAGAACGACAATGGCAAAAACCCTCTGCCCGACTCTCCAAGTTGCCCGGAGGCTCGAAGACTACTGTCGGGGGGATTACCCTCGGGTAGGCTCAAGGAGACAACTCAACATTTTAAAACAACGGGGAGGCCAACACCTCTCTGCCCGGCTGCTCCGGCTGGTACCCCGGTCTGGCCGGCAACTGAGTCCGGCTGGCTCCCTGCCTAGCCGGATGCTTCAACCGACCTTTGTTCGGCTGCTCCAACAGGCCTGATGCGCAAGGTCAACCACCATGTCCCATCGGACATTACATGAAGACACTATAGCATGCATCATGCGTCACTTCACTGCACCCCAATAGTAGTGCACTATAGCTCGCGTCATCGCGTAACCTCACATGTCATCTCCAATAGTGGTGCATTATTGCCTACATCATGCGTCATCTCATATGTCTTCTCAAAATAGTGGATAGTTGGTCATGTGGGCCACCCTTGTCCCATGGGCCTCCCTTTATAAGAGGCACCAGGGGAGCTCACTCATGGCCAGGCCCCCTCACATTTTCTCATCCCCTCTCACGTGAGGCTAAGGAAAGGAGCATTGTGCTACTTCTACCTCTCCTAAGACAGCTCAAGGAGAAACTTTGTACCGCAACCATATACACTACATATATCATCGGACATCCAGGAGTAGGGGTATTATCTCTCTGGAGAGCCCCGAACCTGGGTAAACCACTATATGATACTACCCTATCCCGTCCCGGATATTCCACGGCCACCTTGCTCTCACCTTGATTAGCCACCCCCTAGCACCTGTTGTGCGAAAACGATGACAATTCCCGTCCACAATCCAAGAATAATGTTGATTAACATCATTGACAACTTGTTGGATTGTATCTAAAATGGGGACTTCCTTTTTAAGATTCTCATCAAAATTTGGTTATTTCCAAGCAATCTCTCAACATGTAATCACTATTGTAAAGGGTCTCCCCTATAACCGGTTTTTCATGGCTCATACCAAAAAAATTGAAAATCTCCATAGATTCTCGTACAATGTGATCAAATTCATTCATGAGAACAAGGGTGGCTAAGTTTTTAGCTTTGGGATCCTTTATAACGGGTACCTCATAAAACAATCTTTGCAAGGTAGGATGGCATGAATAAAGCTATTTTCAAGTTTCAGAACTAGCGCTGAAATAGATTTCGCATAATTTTTAGTTCTTTTAGGTATGGGAGCATCATCGAGAGTCAAATTTCCAACACAATTGAAAAATTCTTGGATAGTTTCTTTTCTTATACGTTCCCTTTCCCCAAAACAAAAGTTTTAGCATCCAGATTACCAAAACGTCCAATATTAGGAGTCTTGTCATCATCTATTTCTGCCATACCAAGATAACTCATGATGACAATCAAACAAGAGATCTGACGAGAAAAAGGCTAACAAAAAAGAGGGCGAGTAAAACGACAAATTTGGTGAAGTGGGGGAGAGGAAAACATGAGGCAAATGGCAAATAATGTAATTGCAAGGAGATGAGATTTGCGATTAGGAACCTTGTAGATGTTGATGATGTCCCCTCGGCACCAGATATTGGCACGTTGAAGAGACTGCTTCCTCCCCAGCAACGGCGCCAGAAATTCCTTTGACATGGTTTGAGACCGCATCGGTATTTCCCCAAAGAGGAAGGGATGATGCAGCACAGCGACGGTAAGTATTTCTGTCAGTTATGAAATCAATGTATCGAACCAGTACGAGGATCACACAACACTTGCACACAAAGAATAAATACATGCAACCCGACGTGAAAGAGAGGTTGTCAATCTCTCCACGGGAAAAAGATAGATTAAATTGTAGATTGGATAAATAGATCTCGCAAGAACACAACATAAAAGAGGCAAATAAAAAGTGCAGAAAAGTACTTTTTGGTTTTTGAAATAATAGATTTGAAAACAAAAGCGGCAAAAAGATAGATCGAAAAGCAATATGTTGGAAAAGTAGACCCAGGGGTCATAGGTTTCATTAGTGGCTTCTCTCATGAGTATAGCACATGGTGGGTAAACAAATTACTGTTGGGAAATTGATAGAAGATCAAATAATCATGACGATATCCAAGGCGATGATCATTATATTGGCATCACTTCCAAGATTAGTAGACCGAAATGATTCTGCGTCTACTACTATTACTCCACCCATCAACCGCTATCGAGCATGCATCTAGTGTATTAAGTTCATGGAAAAATGGAGTAATGCAATAAGAATGGTGACATCATGTAGACAATATCTATTCATGTAGGAATAGACACCATATTGCTCCTTAATAACAACGATACATGCGTGCCTTGCTGCCCCTTCTTTCACTGGGAGAGGACATCGCAAGATCGAACCCATCACAAAGCACCTCTTCCCATGGCAAGAAAAATTGATCTAGTGGGCCTAACGAAATGAAATATTCAAAGAATAAATACAAGGCTATAAGTAATCATGCGTATAAGAGATCAAAGAAGACTCAAATAATATTCAAGGATAGAAACTGATCATGAACTAAAAATTCATCGGATCCCAACAAACACACCGCAAAAAGTCATTACATCAAATAGATCTCCAAGAGACCATTGTTTATTGAGAATCAAAAGAGAGAGAGAAAGCCATATAGCTAGTGCCTACAGCCCCGTAGGTCTATGGTGGACTACTCAAGCATCATCGGAGAGGCGCCAATGAGGATGATGAACCCCTCAGTGATGGTGTTAGATTGGATCTCGCGGTTCTGGAACTTGCGGCGGCTGGAAGTATTTTTCATTGACTCCTCAAGGGTTTCTGCAATATTTGAGTATTTATAGAGCTCAGAGCCCCTAGCACGACCTGGTGTCTTGTGGGTGGCCTCGGATCCCTCCTGGTTACTTCTTTGGCCCACTGGCCTCCTTCTGGTCCAAAAAAATCTCCAAAAAGTTTTGTCGCGATTAGACTCCGTTTGGTTTTGATATTCCGCGAATTACAAAACAACAACTGGCACTTGGCACTAACTCAATAGGTTAGTCCCAAAAAAATGATATAAAGTTGCTATAAAATGATTGTAAAACATCCAAGAATGATAACATAACAACATGAAACAATCAAAAATTATAGATAGATTGGAGACGTATCAGCATCCCAAAGCTTAATTCTTACTCGTCCTCGAGTAGGTAAATGATAAAAACAGAAATTTTGTTGTGGAATGCTGCCTAACATGTTCATCACATATTCTTTTCTTTTGTAGCATGGACATTTGGACTTTTAGATGTTCAAAGCAATAGTCTAGTTTTGACATACAAACTTTAATACTCAAGAATGCCAACAAGCAACCATGTCTTTCAAAATATGAACACTAAAGAAAGTTATCCCTAGACCATCATGATCAATCATTGATCCATTCATGAAACACACTCAAATATTAACAACACCTAATGCACAAGTATGATCGTAGTGCCCACTAGTTGATGCTTTATAAGAGAAGATGGAGACTCAAATTGAAAATAAAAATTGCATAAAGTAAATAGATAGGCCCTTCATAGAGGGAAGTAGGGATTTGTAGAGGTGTCAGACATCAAAGCTTAAGTTGATAGAGAAAAATATTTTGGGTGGCATGCCTTTCCTATCAACAAAAACGACAAAGTAGTTCTCAATATTTTCCATGCTAGATACATCATAGGCGCTTCCCAAACATAAGTTAAATTGTATTCCTTTTTCCACCATTCTTTCACAATCCATGGCTAGTCATATCCACGGTTGCGTTCCATACCAACAGTACGTTTCCAAGGAATTCATTTTTTACAACATAAAGTAAATTTCTTTTTCATTTCGGGACTGGGCATCCCTATTACCGTTGTACTCTCATGCAATGACAAGTGAATAAACATTCATCATGAGAATAACACAACTAGCATGGAAAAATATTGGACACTCCCTACTGTTTCATGAGCAGTACGAGCACACAAAAAGGAAATTCATTTTGAAAATTAGAGATGGCACATACAAATTTGCTTAGAAAGGCATGGAAATACCGCATATAGGTAGGTATGGTGGACTTATAAGGCAAAACTGGGTTTAAGGATTCTGGATGCACAAGTAGTATTTCTACTTAGTACAAGTGGCGGCTAGCAAATAGATTGAGAATCAACCAACCAAGAAACGAAAATTCAAATAAATGGGCATTGAGCATAACTAACACCGAATAATGCACCATAAGTAGGATGTAATTTCATTGCATAACTATTTACTCTCGTACTTGCATATGGAATCACAAACCTTAACACCAATATTCTTACTAATGCATAATTACTAACCAACATGACTCACATATCACTATCATCATGTCTCGAAACAATTACAAGGAATCAGGTTTAATTTTCCCATAGATCTTCATGAAAGTTTTTATTATATCATTCTTGAATATCTATCACTTTGGGACTAGTTTCATATATTGGCATTGCTTTTGACAAGCTCAAACAAATTTAAGTGAAGAACATGAGCATAGAAGTTTCATTTCTCAAAATAATATAAGTGAAGCATGAGAGAATTTCTTCAAAAGTTACTAACTCTCAAATTAATCTAAGTGAAGCATGAGAGTATTTCTACAAAAATCACTAACTCTCAAATTAATCTAAGTGAAGCATGAGAGTATTTCTACAAAAAATTAAAGCACACCGTGCTCAAAAATATATAAGTGAAGCACTAGAGCAATTCCATAGCTCAAAAAAATTAAGTGAAGCATAAAGAGCAATTCTAACAAATCATAGCATAATTTTGGCTCTCTCAAATAGGTGTGTCCATCAAGGATACTTGTGACAAACTAATAACAAAGAAAGCAAAGACTTAAATAATACAATACGCCCCAAGCAAAACTCATGATATGTGACAAATAAAAATATAGCTCCAAGTAAAATATCCATGGTCGTTAGAAGAAAGAGGGGATGCCACTCGGGGCATCCCCAAGCTTAGTTGCTTGTTTCTCCTTGGATATTATCTTGGGGGTGATGTAGCATCCCCAAGCTTAGGATCTTTTCACTCATTATTCCTTCATCCATCGTGATCTCACCCAAAACTTGAAAACATCAATCACACAAAACCCAACAAAACCTTCGTGAGAACCGTTAGTATAATAAAGCAAATCACCACTTTAAGTGTTGTTGTAAACCCATTCAAATTTTATTATTGCATTATACCTACTATATTTTAACTTTACCATGGCTTATACCCTTCAATACAAACCATAGATTCATCAAAACAAGCACACAAATGCAACAAAAATAGAATATGTCTCAAACAGAACAGGTTGTAGTAATCTATACTATAACCATACTTCTATAACTCTAAATTTTTTGAAAAAATAGGACAACATAAAGAATTTGTATAGAAACTCCGTGTTAAAATTTCAGCTCATTATCACGCTCCGGTAAAAATGAAAATTCACGCATTGGAGTCAAAGTTTCTGTTTCAGATTCAACATTGTTTCTACTCATCTTATGAATCATCCTAAAGGCTTTACTTGGAACAAACACTGAACAAAAAAAATAAAAACACAATCATAACAGAGACATAATTGTGTCAACACTCAAAAACAGAAAGGAAAAGACGAAAATAAATTTATTCATTCGGTTGCCTCCCAACCCTAGCTAGGCATAATGCATAGATTCAATTATTGTCATCTTGGGTCTTCGTAGATATATTTTTATCAAGAGTTTTTGCAAATATAACTTGAAATAGATCATCCATAAAAACCTTAGCACTATCAGGTTGTCCATCTACGTGCCCTCTTCGATTCTCGGCCACAATCCAAGAATAATTTTGATTAACATCATTGAAAACTTGTTGGATCATATCTAAAACGGGGAGTTTCTTTTTAAGATTCTCATCAAAATTTGGTTATTTCCAAGCAGATGTCTCAACATGTAGTCACTATTGTAAAGGATCTCCCCTATAACCGGTTTTTCCTTGGTCATACCAAATAAAATCAAAAATATCCATAGCTTCCCGTACTATGTGATCAAATTCATTCATGAGAGCAAGGGTGGCTAACTTTTTAGCTTTGGGATCCTTTATAACGTGTACCTCATAAAACAATCTTTGCAAGGTAGGATGGGTACGAATAAGCCTATCTTCCAGTTTCAGAACTAGCGTTGAAATAGCTTCCGCATAAGTTCTAGTTCTTTTAAGTATAGGACCATCATCGAGAGTCAAATTTCCAACACAATTGAAAAATTCTTGGATAGTTTCTTTTCCTATAATTTTCCCTTGTCACAAAACATAAGTTTTAGCATCCAGATTACCAAAACGTCCAATATTAGGAGTCCTGTCATCATCTATTTCTGCCATACCAAAATCACTCATGATGACAATCAAACAAGAGATGTGATGAGAAAAAGGCTAACGAAAAAGAGGGCGAATAAAACGACAAATCTGGTGAAGTGGGGAAGAGGAAAACATGAGGCAAATGTCAAATAATGTAATTGCAAGGAGATCAGATTTGTGATTAGGAACCTCATAGATGTTGACGATGTCTCCTTGGTGCCAGAGATTGGCACGTTGAAGAGACTACTTCCTCCCCGACAACGGCGCCAGAAATTCCTTTGACGTGGCTTAAGATTGTGTCGGTATTTCCCCAAAGGGGAAGGCATGATGCAGCACAGCGACGGTAAGTATTTCTCTCAGTTATGAAACCAAGGTAACAAACTAGTAGGAGGATCACATAACACTATGTAAACAGCGCATGCACACAAAGAACAAATATTTGTAACCCGACGCGAAAGAGAGGTGTTCAATCTCGCCATGGTAAAAAGATAGATTAGATTGTAGGTTGGATAAATAGATCTCGCAAGAACACAAAATAAAAGAGGCAAATAAAAAGTGCAGCAAAGTATTTTGTGTTTTTGAAATAATAGATATAAGAACAAAAGCGGCAAAAAGATAGATCAAAAAACAATATGTTCAAAAAGTAGACCCGGGGGTCGTAGGTTTCACTAGTGGCTTCTCTCGTGAGTATAGCACACGGTGGGTAAACAAATTACTGTTGGGCAATTGATAGAAGATCAAATAATCATGACTATATCCAAGGCGATGATCATTATATAGGCATCACATCCAAGATTAGTAGACCGAAACGATTCTGCATCTACTACTATTACTCCACACATCGACCGCTATCCAGCATGCATCTAGTGTATTAAGTTCGTGGGAAAATGGAGTAATGCAATAAGAACAGTGACATGATATAGACAAGATCTATTCATGTAGGAATAGGCCCCATCTTGTTATCCTTAATAGCAACAACACATGAGTTCCTCGCTTCCCTTCTGTCACTGGGAGAGGACACCGCAAGATCGAACCCATCACAAAGCACCCCTTCCCATGGCAAGAAAAATCGATCTAGTTGGCCTAACTAAACCAAAGATTCGAAGAAGAAATAGAAGGCTATAAGTAATCATGCATATAAGATATCAAAGAAGACTCAAATAATATTCATGAATAGAAACTGATTATGAACTCAAAATTAATCGGATCCCAACAAACACACCGCAAAAATTCATTACATCAAATAGATCTCCAAGAGACCATTATATTGAGCATCAAAAGAGAGAGAGAAAGCCATCTAGCCACTTCCTACGGACCCGTAGGTCTATGGTGGACTACTCGCGCATCATCGAAGATGCACCAATGAGGATGATGAACCCCTCCGTGATGGTGTTAGATTGGATCTCGCGGTTCTGGAACTTGCGGCGGCTGGAAGTATTTTTCGTTGACTCTTCTAGGATTTCTGGAATATTTGGGTATTTATAGATCTCAGAGGTGGTGGAGAAGGTTCCCGAGGCGGCCACAACCCACCAGGGCATGCCCGGGCCCCTGGTGCGCCCTGGTGTCTTGTGGGCGGCCTGGGCTCCCTCCAGGTCACTTCTTTGGTCCACTCGCATCATTCTGTCCCAAAAAAATGTCCAAAAAGTTTTATCGCGATTGGACTCCTTTGGTACAGATACTCTACGAAGTAAAAAACAAGCAAAAACAACAACTGGCACTTGGCACTAAGTCAAGAGGTTAGTCCAGAAAAAATGATATAAAGTTGTTATAAAATGATTATAAAACATCCAAGAATGATAATATAACAGCATTGAACAATCAAAAATTATAGATACGTTGGAGACGTATCAATTATCTATGGGTTAATTACTCCCTATGCAAGTGTATTAGTTGGGCAAATGTAGTACCAAAGTTGGGCCTTGCTAGAAGAGTTTTAATCAAAGACGAATTACCAAAGGGATCCCCATAACAACCCCAAATATGGAATATAACATCGGTAATCGAAACTAAGGCGACAAGGGTGGAACAAAACACCAGGCAAAAGGCCGAGGCTTTCATCCTTTACAAGTGTATAGATGCAGTAGTTTAAATAGCTAGAATAATATGATGTCCCAAGATATCCATGTTATCACATAGAATCACCTACGCCTGCAACTATCAATGCTATAAGAGAGGCTGAGCAAGCGGTAACTTAGCCAAACAATGGTTTGCTGGGAAGGTGAGGGTTAAAGGCTTATCATGGCATTTTGGGAGGCTTGACAAACAATTGGTAGATAATGAGACATAGCGATAGAAACGAGACAACTAACATAGCAAAAATAATAGTGATATCCAAGGTAATGATCACTTTGCCTGGAATCACGCTTGGAAAAGATGAAATCCGTGAAGTAGACGAACGGGCATAGTCCAACAAATCCTCACACTCCAAAATGCTTTCAGAACTCTAGCGAGTAGAAGCAAATTCGAAAACAAACAAATGGCACGGTAAACACCACAACATAAACATGGTAGGATGCACAAACAAGTATGATACATATCCATTCAAATATGCATGACATGGCAACATACAACAATCAGCTACTACACATTAAGTGAAGTTCAGTATGCAACAGGTTGCATATTGATGAAACTCCACATTTAGATTATTTAGTTCACTCTTGTTTAGGTATCCAACAAGTTTAAATGATATTTATCATGGAAAGATATGAAGCATAAATAAACTAACAATCTAGGCAATTTAAATTAGGTCAAAAACAACTTATAGCATTTCCAAAACGACCTCATATGCAAATTTTAAATTTGGTACAGATATGCCTAAAACATATTTTATATTTATTAAACAGAAAAATAAATGGACAATATTATTTTACACGTTTTTCTAAGTAATTTACATTTATAGATCACTTATTTTGGAGTTACGATTATTTAGATATGCACCAAACTATTTTAGCATTGCATTTGTGCAAAATGATGCAAACAACAATTTTAAATATTTCTATAAGAAATTCTGAGGATTTTACATATAGGACATGTTTAATTTTGATGCACGGTTATTTAGTTATTAGCATTTTAAAATGATGACATTTCTCTAATTATACAATACCTGGAAAATTGTTAAAATCGCCGGACCCAAAAAAAACATGTAACGGGCCAAATTTGCTAACGGGATGAAACAACAGCATGGGCGCAATATACAATATATTGCCCACGTGCGGGAGATAGCTAAGACGCGGTTTGGGCGTCACCTTGGGCCTAGAAGGCCGGTTGTGTGGGTTGGCCCCGCGGACATAGGAGGCCGAGACCTGGAGGGGGGTCTACGTTGGGCCTTGGCGAGACGAGGCCGAATGGCTCGCTCAATGCAGATCTCGAGCGGGGATGGCAGAGCAGCTCATTTCGGCAAGGACGCGGCGGCACGGAGGACATGGACCTTGGATCCGAGCAGGAGACACTGGATCGGACCGACCTCGTCCAGTTTCTGGGGACATAGACGAAGGGTAGCGTCATAGGAGCTCCATGTGGCCACGGCAATGGTGGCTGCCTGCTCCAGTACAAGGCAGAGGAGAGGGACGAAGAAGTTTGAGAGAAAGAGAGATATAGGAGGAAGGGGAATGGAAGGAGAGGGGCATGATGCTTTCTTCATGGGTGGTCTTATATAGGAAAGGTAGCTACGGTGGGATTGATCTCGTCCGTTCGATCATGATCCGATGGACACGAACAGAGTTAGAGCAAAGATGGGCGAGGTGGGTCCAGCACGTTGTGTAGATGGGTTGGGTTGAGATGAGAGGAAAGGCTGAGCAGCCTGTCACAAGTTTTAGTTACAAAAACGCCTATGATTTGACCGGCTATAGTGCCGCTATAGGTTTAATGGTTGGATATCAAACGACCCCCGAATACGACGAAATTTGACAGGTAGTATACCTACAATAAACCAAGACCGCACGTAAACTTTCATCTCATTCTGAGAATATTTAATTCCTACTTATAAAACAATAGTTTAGAGATATCGTGGGCGGGTGCAAGTGTGGTTTGTCTCGAAATGATCAACGGCGAGAACGGGAAGAACCGACTATTATGAACGGATGCATGTTTTGAAAAATGACGGTAATGAAGTGCCGATGCAATTCGAATGATGCGATGATAAATGCAACAAACAACTAAAACACACGGCGAAACTCGGAATAAATGGAAGGCATCTGGAGCGTCGGTTTCGGATTGTTACAGATGGCCCTCCGCCCTTTTCACATGAAAACTTAGTATAGTTGTAGCATTGGTATGGTTATTGTGCAAATGAAGTGGAGCAAAGATAAAATAATCAAAGTTCTTGTTAATTTACTTCTTTTTTTGTTAGCGCTTTCTTATTGGGAACCCTTCAGAAGAGCTTTTATTTCTTTTGCAATGAAAACATGTATTATGGGAGTAAAAGACATGTAAAAGACAATGTGGTACTACAGTAACTTGCTAACACCCGTGAATGTCATCTCATCAAGGCTCATAAACACTTCATTTGCTCATTGCTTGATGAAACTTTCATTGTCCAGTGATGGGGTTATGCCAAAGAAATGATACATGCAAGTAGGGGGTTTCAATGTGGCTTAAGTTTGAATACTATGGTTCATGTTGTCTCTTTCGGGCTCTGTGAGCATAATCAATATTATTATTTTCCACATACACACTCTCAAGAGAAAGCCAAATAATATTCATCATAGTGTTTCAACTATGAACGTTAACAAACTTATATCCAAAATCCAAATCGAAACTCTGGTGGGTCATTCAAGCGGAGTCCTCAGTATAACATCGAGAGAGGTGAAGAAGTCACGCTTACGTGCATAAGCAACATATAGTGACATGGCCATGGACCTAGCAAGAAACTGAAGAACATGTGCTGCAAAACATATTTTGGCATAATCTCGATCACCGTTCAAATGGGTTCGTTTCGATAGATTTATCCACAAAGGCTATAATCTATCAAATTAAACACTAGGGTTGATTATCGCTAATATCACCTTTTCTTACAAAATTTCTTAACACCCACTTTCTAGAGACTTTCTCATATGCATGGTTATTCTTTGTTATCATCAGTTTCTTTAAAAAAATCCCACGACAGGTCTCGGTTATTTAGAATAAATAGATCAAAGAATACTGAATTATTTTATTGACAAGAACAAACCCGTGTTTTAAATATTAGGATTTACTCCCACTTGAATACTTTACACATACTACTACTAAAACTATTCTGATTATCTCAAGTTCAAAAAAACAAGAATCATAGGACATACTTTCACGATCATGAATGTTGATGCTTCTCTTCTTTAAGGTATGTTTCTCGCTGCTCATCGTAGATCAACTCCGCTGCAGAGAATATTAGAAAGAAAATGCGAAGGAAACTTTCTTATATTTTTTTATTTTTTGGGTATTTAAAAACTAACTTGAAAAGGATGCAACCAGTGAAGAAAAGTCAAACAAAAGCAATAAAAATGCTGGAAGAAACTAACCACTATTAGGGAAAACCCTAGCAGTAGTGCTGGTTTTTGGACTAGCAGTAGCGTGGGGACCTGCTACTGCTACGGAGCTACAACTAACTTGTACCAGTAGCATGGGTACCCTATCACTACTGATAAGTAAAGTATCAGTAGCGTGGTTTCGTACCCGTGCTACGGCTAACTATTATCAGCGCTGGTCTGTACCCTCGTTACTACTAATCGCGTATATTTCTTTTTTATATTTATATTGTATTTACACATGGTTATAGTCTTATAGATATTAATATACAACATCAATAATATTTTTGCAAGAAACAACATTTATATTAAAGTGGATGGATTCAAGTGATCAAGTTGAATTAGTAGGAAAATATGATATTATGACGGCACAAAAGTGTCGAATGAAATGATTCCCTTGATTCGACAATTGTGTGCTGTTGTAACATCATATTTTCCTACTAAACCAACTTAATCACTTCCACCCATCCACTTTAATCTAATCTATGTCATCTAATAACTCATCATCCTTCGTCACATAACAACTTATCATCATCTTAATCATCTAATAACTCATGACAAGTTGACCATTACTACACAATGTCATAAACTAGAAAAGGTCCTCTTTCTTAGCTAGCACATACTATTCTCTCCTAAATTGGTAGAACCTACTACTCTCTCCTTGGTAAAAGAGCATAAAATAGGTGGATGTTGTAACATCATATTTTCCTACTAAACCAACTTAATCACTTCCACCCATCCACTTTAATCTAATCTATGTCATCTAATAACTCATTGTGAAGAATAGAGATCCACCCATCTCCGATACGTGGCCTGAGAAAATCCTTCACGCCTCTGCTAAGTGTGGTTGTCTGCTGACTTTCATTAATTTGCTAAATCCTTTGAGTTTCAATGGTGGAATATTATAGGCCACTACGGACATACGTTGATGACATTCAGATGACCTTCTACAAACATCAGTCGAGGCACAACCCTCGAAGGGAATTTCTATTAAAGAACACAATAATAACATAGTTAGAAATCTAGTTTTGCTTATGAAAAATTTATGTATGCAAAATATGGACGAATTAATGACAAAATAGTAAAAAGAATCTTACCATGCTATCTACAGCAATGTTACCATTGTTCAACGGGTGCACTAGTGTCATGTATTCAGAAAAACTTTTGCCAATATCTTCATAATTTGTCTTAAAAAGATCAATATAATTAATAAACGAGATCAAATGATCTATCTCTAACCAAGTTAGTTCGCGCCATCACTATAGTAGGTTTGATCTACTATCTTTTGAATATTTGGTGAAGAAGAGAAATAAGCTGTCAATTAAAGACAAACAAGTTACGTAGAAATGAACACCAACTATTTTTAAATAAACAATATAAATTACTTAACAAATATGGTTGACAAACTCACATGGAGGTAAAACTGGAAGCATATCGACATCCACCCAAATGTCGATATTACCTTTAACATGATCTTTAGGATGAATATTGAAGGTTATTTCCATATCTTTTTGAAATCCATGTGCCTTGGCTAGAGCTTCCCAATTTGAGCAACCAAATTCTGAATTATTAACTGCATTCATTACTTTAACCAGAAATGTGTGACCATGTTTATGTTGGAAATATGCCCTAGAGGCAATAATAAATTAGTTATTATCATATTTCCTTGTTCATGATAATCGTTTATTATCCATGCTATAATTGTGTTGATAAGAAACTCAGATACATGTGTGGACACATAGACAACACCATGTCCGTAGTATGCCTCTAATAGACTAGCTCGTTGATCAAAGATGGCTAAGGTTTCCAAGCCATTGACATGAGATGTCATTTGATAACGGGATAACATCATTAGGAGAATGATGGGATGGACAAGACCCAAACTACAAACGTAGCATATGACCGTGTTAGTTTATTGCTACTATTTTCTGTTGGAAATATGCCCTAGAGGCAATAATAAATTAGTTATTATCATATTTCCTTGTTCATGATAATCGTTTATTATCCATGCTATAATTGTATTGAATGGAAACACATTACATGTGTGGGTAAATAGACAACACTCTATCCCTAGTATGCCTCTAGTGAAGTAGCTCGTTGATCAAAGAGGGTCAAGGTTTCCTAGCCATTGACATGTGATGTCATTTGATAACGGGATCACATCATTAGGAGAATGATGTGATGGACAAGACCCAAACTACAAACGTAGCATATGATCATGTCAGTTTATTGCTACTGTTTTTTGCATGTCAAAGTATGTGTTCCTATGACCATGAGATCATGCAACTCACTGACATCGGAGGAGTACCTTGTGTGTACCAAACGTCACAACATAACTGGGTGACTATAAAGGTGCTCTACAGGTATCTCCGAGGGTGTCTATTGAGTTGGCATGGATCAAGACTGGGTTTGTTACTCCGTGTGACGGAGAGGTATCTCAGGGCCCACTCGGTAATACAACATCATAATAAGCCTTGCAAGCAATGTGACTAAGTGTTAGTCATGAGATCTTGTATTATGTAATGAGTAAAGAGACTTGCCGGTGACGAGGTTGAACTAGGTATGGAGATACCGACGATCGAATCTCGGGCAAGTAACATACCGAAGAACAAAGGGAACGTTATACGGGATTGACTGAATCCTTGACATAGAGGCTCGACTGATAAAGATCTTCGTAGAATATGTAGGAACCAATATGGTCATCCAGGGCCCGCTATTGGTTATTGACCGTAGAAGTGTCTCGGTCATGTCTACATAGTTCTCGAACCCGCAGGGTCTGCACACTTAAGATTTGGTGACGTTTTGGTAGTATAGAGTTATGTATGGTGGTGACCGAAGATTGTTCGGAGTCCCGAATGAGATCCCGGACGACACGAGGAGCTCCGGAATGGTCCAGAGGTAAAGATTCAAATATAGGAAGTCCTATTTTGGTCGCCGAAAAAGTTTCGGGCTCATCAGTAGTGTACCGGGAGTGCCGGTAGTATACCGGGGGACCATCGGGAGAGGTATTTCAACCCAAGAGGCTTCATGGGCTGTGGGGGAGTGAATATCAGCCCATAGTGGGCTGGTGGAAACTCCCACACAAGGCCCATGTGGCTGGAGAAGAAAACCCAATAGGAAAAGGTGGAAAAGGAAAAAAAAAGGGACGAATCCTAGTCCTACTAGGATTGGAGGAGAGTCCTCCAATCCTAGTGGATTCGGCCGACTCCTATGGGGCTTTGGCCTTGCGCCAGCCCTCCTCCTCCCTCCCTCCTATATATACTGGTGGTATTAGGTGTTTTGCACCAGATTTCACGGCCATGTGCTACCCGTTCCACCGGTGCTCCTCTAGATCGGATTTCCGCAGTGCTTAGGCGAAGCCCTACCGGAATTGCTCCACCACCATCGTTGGAGCGCCGTCACGCTGCCGGTGAACTCTTCTTCCTCTCCACTTCCTCTTACTGGATCAAGACGGTGGAGATCGTCATCAAGCTGCACGTCTGCTGAACGCGGAGGTGTCGTCCGTTCGGCGCTAGATCGGAAGGACCGTGATCAAGATAGCGAGACGGTTCGTGATGAGTTCGCGGGACGGATCGTGATGAGTTCACGGGACGGATCGTGATGTGTTCGCGAGACGGATCGTGATGTGTTCGCGGGACGGATCATGATGAGATCGTGGGACGCTCGGCGATTTGGATCGCGAAGATGTTCGACTACACCAACCACGTTTATTAACGCTTCCCGCTTAGCGATCTACAAGGGTATGTAGATCCACTCTCCCTCTCGTAGATGCTCATCAACAAGGATAGATCTGTGTGTGCGTAGGAAATTTTTTGTTTCCCATGCGACGTTCCCCAACAGCGGCATCATGAGCTAGGTCTATGTGTAGACGAGATCTTGAGTAGAACACAAAACGTTTGTGGGCGTTGATGCTTAGATTGCTTCCTCCCTTGGTCATATTTTGGTTCAGCGGTATTGTGAGATGAAGTGGCCCGGACCAACATTACTCGTACGCTTACGAGAGACCAGTTCCCTCGACCGCAACTTGTTGCATAGATGGCTTGTGGGTGACAGTTTCTCTCACTTTAGTTGGATCGGATTCGACAAAGGCGGTCCTTGAGAAGGTTGAAAAGCAACTAGTGTATCACCGTTGTGGTTTTTGCGTAGATGAGAATTGTTCTTGCTAGACACCCGTAGAAGCCACGTAAAACATGCAACAACAATTAGAGGGCGTCTAACTTGTTTTTGCAGGGTATGTTGTGATATGATATGGCCAATTACATGATGTGATATATGTGATGTATGAGATGATCATGTGATGTATACATTATCACGACTTGAATGTCAATGAGTACGGCAACCGGCAGGAGCCATAGGATTGTCTTTAATTATTGTATGACCTGCATGCCAATCATTAAGCGCTATGTAATGCTTTACTTTATCACTAAACGGTAGCAATAGTAGTAGAAGCATGGTGGGCACGACAACCCCGATGGCGACACGTTGATGGAGATCAAGATGATGGAGATCATGGTGTCATGCCGGTGACGATGGAGATCATGCCGGTGCTTTCATGATGGAGATCAAAAGCACAAGTTCATGGCCATATCATGTCACTTATGATTTGCATGTGATGTTAATCCTTTTATGCACCTTGTTTTGCTTAGGATGATGGTAGCATTATAAGGTGATCCCTCACTTAATTTCAAGATAAATTGTGTTCTCCCCGAGTGTGCACCATTGCGAAAGTTCGTCGTGTTGAGACACCACGTGATGATCGGGTGTGATAGACTCTACGTTCACATACAACGGGTGCAAGCCAGTGTTGCACATGCAGAACACTCGGGTTAAACTTGATGAGCCTAGCATGTACAAACATGGCCTCAGAACACAAGAGACCGAAAGGTCGAACATGAGTCATATAGTAGATATGATCAACATGATGATGTTGACCATTGTAACCACCTCAACTCACGTGATGATCGGACTTGAGTTGGTGAATTTGGATCATGTATCACTCGAATGACCGGAGGGATGTCAATTTGAGTGGGAGTTCTTAAGTAATATGATTAATTGAACTCATTATCATGAACATAGTCAGTTGTGTCTTTGCAAATTATGTTGTAGATTACTTGCTCGCGTTGTAGCTCCCTTGAATTTTTATATGTTCCTAGAGAAATAGAGTTGAAAGATCATGGTAGCAATATTGCGGATTGGCTCCGTGATCTGAGGATTGTCCTCGTTGCTGCACAGAAGGCTTATGTCCTTAATGCACCGCTCGGTGCGCCAGCCCCTCTAGCGTCGTCTGTAGATGTTGTGAACATCTGACAGGTACGTGCTGATGACTACTTGATAGTTTAGTGTGTCATGCATTATGGCTTAGAATTGAGGCTTCGGAATGTTTTGAACGTTACGGAACATATGAGGTGTTCTAAGAGCTGAAATTAGGATCTCAGGCTCGTGCCCGTGTTGCGAGATATGAGATCTCCAACAAGATTCCTTGCCTGCAAGATGAATGAGAATAGCTCAATCATTGCGCATGTGCTCAGATTGTCTTGGTGCTACAATCGCTTGAATCGAGTGGGAGTTAATCTTCCAGATAAGATAGTGATTAATATAGTTCTCCAAGTCACTTTCACTAAAGCTACTAGAACTTGGTGATGAACTATAAAATGCCAGGGATAGAATTAATGATGCCTGAGCTGTTCGCGATGTTTGACACCGCGAAGGTAGAAATCAAGAAGGAGCATCAAGTGTTGATGGTTAGTATAACCACTAGTTTCGAGAAGGGCAAGGGCAAGGAGGGAAACTTCATGGATGGCAAGTCAGTTGTTGCTCCAGTGAAGCAACCCAAAGTTGAACCCAAACCCGAGACTAGGTGCTTTAATTATGAGGAGAGAGGTCGTTGAAGAGGAACAACCCTAGATACTTGGTAGATAAGAAGGCTGGCAACGTCAACAGAAGTATATTCGATATACGTGTTATTGATGTGAACCTTACTTGTACTCCTTGTAGCACCTGGGTATTGGATACCGGTTCGGTTGCTAAATGTTAGTAACTCGAAATGAAAGCTACGGAATAAACGGAGAACTAGCTAAGTGTGAGGTGACGATGTGTGTTGGAAATGTTTCCAAGGTTGATGTGATCAACATCGCACGCTCTCTCTACCTTCGAGAATAGTGACGAACCTAAATAAATGTTATTTGGTGTTTTTTGCGTTGAGCATGAATGTGATTAGATCATGTTCATTGCAACACGGTTATTCATTTAAGTTAGAGAATAATGGTTATTCTATTTACATGAATAATACCTTCAACGGTCATGCACCCAGTAAGAATGGTTTGTTGAAACTTGATCGTAGTAATACACATGTTCATAACATTGATGCCAAAGATATACAAAGTTAATAATAATAGTACCACATACTTGTGGCACTGCCGCTAAATGTCATATTGGTATAAAGCGCATGAAGAAACTCCATGCTGATGGATCTTTGGACTCATTCGATTTCGAATCGGTTGAGACATGCGAACCATGCCTCTTGGTCAAGATGACTAAGGACCCCATTTTCTGTTTTGATGAAGCGAGCAAGTGATTTATTGGAAATGATACATGTTGATGTATGCAATCCAATGAGGCTTGTAGAGTGCGGTGGATATAATTATTTTCTTACCTTCACTGATAATTTTAGTAGATATAGTGTATATTTACTTAATGAAACACAAGTCTGAATCGTTTGAAAGGTTCAAGAAAATTCAGAGTGAAGTTTAAGATCATCGTGACAAGAAGATAAAAATGTTTGCGATATGATCATGGAGGTGAATATCTGAGTTACGAGTTTGGCATACAACTTTAGACAATGTGAAAGTTGTTTCACAACTCACACCACCTGGAACACCATAGTGTGATGGTGTGTCCGAACGTCATAGTCGTCCTCTATTGGATATGGTGCGTGCTATGATGTCTATTATCGCTTTGTTACTATAATTTTGGGGTTATGCATTAGAGACAACTACATTCACTTTAAATAGGGCACCATCTAAATCCGTTGAGATGACACCGTGTGAACTATGGTTTGATAGAAACCTAAGCTGTCATTTCTTAATGTTTGGGGATGCGACGCTTGTGTGGAAAATGTTTTCACCTAATGAGCTCGAACCCAAAGCGGACAAATGCATCTTCATAGAATACCCTAAGGACAGTTGGGTAAACCTTCTATCTGAGATCCAAGCATAAAATGTTTGTTGCTAAAACTGGGTCCTTTCTATCGGAAAAGTTTCGGGCTCATCGGAAAAGTTTCGGGCTCATCGGTAATGTACCGAGAGTGCCGGTAGTGTACCGGGAGACCATCGGGAGGGGTATTTCGACCCAATATGCTACATGGGCTGTGGGAGAGTGAATACCAGACCTTAGTGGGCTGGTGGAAGTCCCACACAAGGCCCATGCAGTTGGGAGAGAAAAGCCCAAAGAGAAAAGGTGGAAAAAGGCAAAAAAGGCAAAAAAGGAAGGAGTCCAAGTCCTAGTAGGATTTGAGGAGGATTCCTCCTCTCCTCCTTGGTTTAGCCGAAGCCTAGGGCTGGCCCCTTGAGGGCCAAGACTCCTCCTCTCTTCCTATTACATATACTAGAGGATTTAGAGGAAAAAGCTAACCCTAATAGCCACGTGTTACCTCTCCTCTAGAACGCAGTTTCTCCTCTAGATCGGTTTTCAGCGGTGCTTAGGCGAAGCCCTACTGGAATAGCTCCACCACCATCGTCGCAACGCCGTCGCGCTTCCAGAGAACTCATCTACCTCTCCGCTCCCTCTTGCTGGATCAAGAAGGCAGAGATCGTTATCGAGCTGTACGTGTGCTGAACGCGGAGGTGTCGTCCGTTCGGCGCTAGATCGGAAGGACCGTGATCAAGATCGCGAGGAAGATCGTGATGAGATCGCGGGATAGATCGTGATGAGTTCACAGGACGGATCGTGATTGGATCACGGGACGGATCGTGATGAGATCGCGGGACGCTCGGCGATTTGGATCGCGAAGACGTTCAACTACACCAATCGTGTTTCTTAACGCTTCTCGCTTAGCGATCTACAAGGTATGTAGAACCACTCTCCCTCTCATAGATGCTCATCACCATGGATAGCTCTTGCATGTGCGTAGGAAATTTTTTGTTTCCCATGCAACGTTTCCCAACAGTTTAGTCCTCAAGTTAGCACTCCTCGTCTCCATATTCACACGGTCTTCGAAACCGAGTTTCTCCAAGACATACCGTCTTGCATGACAGGTGATGAACTAGTCGAATTGTATAAAATAGAAATTACACGTTGAAGCAAAGAAACAGAAGTCATGATTAATTAAGAAAAAACATTTGTCATCATTACGTACCGTAGAAACATCGAAGGTCTCGTCCAACTTGATGGTCAAGAACATATCATCTTGCAGGCGAGGCCTGTCACACATACCCCGATTGTCGCCGCGGAGATCACACCAGGGATCCTATCGTCGTCAGATATTTTTGAGCGCCTGGAAAAAATATTAAAAAAATTCGGCATGACCATTGCTAAAATAGGACATATTGAGTGCCTGAAATTTGCCGGAATGAAAATGGATCAACATTCTGTGAAAACATAGGCACTAGGAGGTGTTCTTTGCAATAACATAGACACATGTCCAAATAGACCTAATTCAACATGGGTTGACTTTCGGTCTATCGAGGCTTTCCTTAGAAAACTCTCATATCTCATGGTGTATATGGTGTGCATTCTGTCACACTGATATGGTGGTGTATGTTGATGGACACTCCCTCGCACTAATATTTCGACCGTCGGTACTGATCGCTTCCCCTTCTTCCCTTGCGCAATATGCCAAGGTACATATCGCGAGAAGAAGAAGAGGGAAACGACCGCGCGATAACAGTCGGGATTCTTCCTCTGATATTTCAACTGTTGGTGTTGGTCGTTTTCTCTTCCTCTCTCACCCATTATACTAAGGTATATATCACGAGAAGAGGAAGAAGAAACGACCCTCACGACAACAGTCGGGATTCCTCCATCAAGAACAGACATGAAAGTGTCACATAAGGAGCTCTAACAGACTGAAAGTACCTAATTTTTTTACTAAAAATTTCTAGACCTAATTTTTTGTTGACAAAAGTGATAATAAAATTAATAATTAAATTATCCAATACATTTCTATATTGAAAAAATAAGTACTAAAATTTTCTAAAAATTATACACATGTCCAATACATATCTATATTGAAAAGATAAGTACTACAAATTTCTCACATACCATTCCAATACATTTCTATACCTCAAAATTTCTACATGCTATTCTATTAAGAAAACCTATTCACTACCTACAATTTTCTATTCTATTCAAAAAAATAGTCAATTCAAACCTATAACATCTATTTTATTCCAACACATTCTATTGTAATCTAATATATTTCTATACCTCAAAATATTCAAATCTAGTCTATTATATTTAAAAAAACGAATAGCACCCTATCATGTACAAGAAACAGAGGGAGGAGGGAGCGAGGGAAGTGGAGGGAGGAGGGAGGGAGAAGGAAGGGAGGGGAGTGGAGGAAGGAGGGAGGAGCTACCTCGTCAGGCATTGGTGGCAGGCAACGGGGGTGGGTGGATGACCGCCGTGTGGGGAGGGCCGGACTGGATGGGGGAGCACCAGTGCGGGGGAGAGAGTGGAGAGGGAGAGAGATTGAGGAGAGAATGACGGGGGCGGCGCGGGGACGAAGATCACTGGATAAGGTTGGTTAGCATCGGTGCGGGAGCTAAAATCGCGCTACTGCTAAGTGGAAGCAAGGTATGCGGGCCTGGGCTAGACACAACATTAGCGCCGGGCCAAGACCAACGCTACTGTTAATTGTGTTAGCACTGGTTTGGGAAAAGCATTGCTACTGTGGCCAGTCCGTGGGCGTACGGTGGAGCTCACATATTAGTAGCGCCTCGTGTGAGGAGACGCTAGTACTATTTAACAGTAGCGTGGTGCGTTTGTCTCGCGTTACTAGTAATATTCTATCTATAAACTATTTTCTAATAGTAAACATGGGTGTTTAAAGCTCTCAGCAAGCAAGCGTATGATCTCATTATAACAAGCGAAAGTATTTCAGAATGCGAGTAGGCGGGCCGCGTATCAGACAGAAGTAACTTATGAATGGTCCTAGAGCGACATGGGTAGGGTTTCTAGGGTCGATCCGGGGCGTGGAAGTCCAACATGGTGGTTGTTCAAACCCTTCAGGCCTTGTACAATGCAAGGTGTTTAGGGAAAGTACTTAGTAAATAAATCAAGTTTTTTTCTAAATCCCAATGCTTATCTCTATATAAAAGATGCTTAACTAAACGTCTGTCCTACGTAAATAGACATCCGTGCTTAAAAAAATTAATTTATTTTTCTACAATGCCTCAAAACGTCGAGATGCCAAAACGGTTTCGCCGACAACTATGAATTTCAGTTCGTCGAACCTGGCCCCGTCTCCCCACCCTTCGGCCCATTAACCCGTCCAGGTCCACCCCACCGGCACAGCATCGGTCCCGGCCAATAAACCCCTTCTCTCCGCAAGCATCCGCGTCGGCATCGCGCCCGCCCATATCCCCGTGCCCGCTGACGTGACGCACACCTCACCAAGAAACTGCCGGAACCCGCGGCCGGCCGCGGCGGGAGCGACTGCCACGCGCGCGCGGCCTCACATGCCGCCCACAGCCCGTGACCCCAATCCCCAGACGAGCCCACGACTATCCGCCATCGGTATAAGTGCTCCCCCACCACCGCCACCGTCTTCTCCCCCTCCCCCCTCCCCGACCCGAACCCCCCATCCGTCCGCCCCGGGGAGACGACCGCCGGCGGAGGAGGCGCGTGAGATAAAGAGGAGAGTCAAGCCCCTCCTCCCGCGCCGCCGACCCCTCCCGCGGCATTCTCTCCGGCGCTCCTCCTCCGGCCAGGTAACTGAGTCCACCTACCCGTACCTTTCTTGGGGATTTTTTTTTCTTGAACTTTTCTTGCGGATTTTGATTTGGGGGCGATGTTGACATGACAGTTCGTGCTCGGGGAATGGCTTCTTGTGCGATTAAGGATATGGGGACGCTTAGTTTAGTACTAGTAGTATATCTTTGATTTGGCGTGATCCCCCGGTTCGGTTTGTTGTGTCTGCAGGGGAGAAAACGGCAGCAGGATGGTGCTGTGGGTCTTCGGGTATGGGTCCCTGATCTGGAACCCCGGCTTCGATTTCGACGACAAGATCCTGGGATTCATCAAGGGCTACAAGCGAACCTTTAATCTCGGTACGTATGCTTGGTTGCGTCTGATTCATTGGAAGGAAATCTGAACCTGTTACCGCGTTTTTTTGGTCTGAAGGCTTGCATCTCACCTTTTCTTTCTCTGCAGCTTGCATTGACCATAGAGGCACACCACAGCATCCAGCCAGGACTTGCACCCTTGAATCCGAAGATGAAGCCATATGCGTAAGTTGACTGCAACCATGAATTCAATATCTACAGCACATGATACTGCATTACTCTGCATTACTATTCTTTAGGAGTGTTCCCACGGCCAGCAATGGGCGACATTTCTGAGACTTGTTGCACCTTCAAACATGCTTTTGTGGCTTCATACCTGTTTCGCAGGGCTTTGTTTATCGCAGAGAAATATGTGCCTATTTGTGTAGGGTCATATTACAGTACCAATCACACTTCCAATTATAACGTGGTTTTGTTTGGATTGTTGACGAAAAATCTGCCTTATGAATTCTTTGGTCAGGACTCTGGACAGAGTGTCTTTTGTTTGCATGGTTGCCGATTTTTCGCCATGTCAATCCTTGTTTGCACACTCCAGTTCATTTGTCTTGCTAAAATTGGCCAAATCATGGGCAAGCAAAACCTTGGCATGATTTTTTGGTAGGGCAACCTTGGGCTCAGTCCAAGTACGTCCTATTTTCTTGCTCATTTGTTCATTATAAATGCTTTTGATGCATTTCTGTCCAATCATGAAAACTTGATATTCCTGAGTCTTGTTATGTCTTGTCCTCCTTATTTGCCATCCCTATAGAAGTATTCAGATGAAATGGACTAAATTGTTTTTGGATACAAATTGCTCAGTTTTTGTTACCCAAATAATGTTCTGGTGGTTTCTCCACCTTACAAACCTACCCTAATATTGTCCGGTTCCTCACCCATCTACTTCAATGCTGAATGTTTAAATGGGACTCATGTCCATGTGTTTGTGCACATACCCAAAAGTATATTCGCTGCATTAGAAGTTCTATTTGCCAAATGAGTAGGCCAAAGCAGTTCTGTTTGCCAAAATGAGTAAGCCAACATGTATAATGTTGTTACAACTGCACCATCGCCATAAAGAATTATTATTGTTCATTATCCAATATTGATGTGCTTTCTGGAATGCTATGACATTGCTTTTCTTTAGTTTCCTTATTATTCATTTGGTATTTACATTTACAACTCATCCTTTTTACAGTGGGGAATTGCTTATTGTGTCAAAGGCGGTCTAGAAAAAGAGCGAGAAGCAATGCAGGTGCAGTGATTTTATTTCTTGTTCTTTCGCCTGAAAGAAAGATTGGATTTATCATGCTAGAATTAAATTGAATATGTATGTATCTCCACAGTACTTGGAGAGAAGAGAATGCGAGTATGACCAGAAGATCTCTGTGGATTTCTACAAGGTATAAATGCAAGGCAAATATTTTGACATATTTCTCTTTTTTCTTCCTTCGGTACTCTCATTGCTCTTGCTGAACTTCACTGTTTAGGATGGAAATTCTCTGGAACCAGCTGTGACGGATGTACTAGTGTAAGGATCGAACTTGACTAGTTACTTTTGTTCACATTCCATGTTTGACTCACTGCCAAACTTACTTGGTCAATGTACAGTTTCGTATCCACTCCTGATCCAGTTGGCAACAAATATTATCTTGGCCCTGCTGCTTTGGAGGATATGGCAAGGTGCGCTGTTGAACCCATCGATCCTCTTTTATTAACACTTTGGTTCATTAAGAGCATTCTGACTTCCTTTCCAATTGTCTTGTTTACAAAACAGGCAAATTGCTACAGCCAGTGGCCCTAATGGGTATAATAGGGACTACCTGTTCTCAATGGAGAAGGCACTGTCCAATATAAGTAAGGAATTGTTTTTCATGTTGTCATCCGTCTTTTTTGCATTCCTGTTATTTGATCAAGCATGTAAGATGCACTTGTTTCTCATATGTTCATTCTGTTGACATTCCAAACACAACAGTCTAGTTGTCAGTGGTAGGTTGTTCTGGTTGTCTGTCATCCTCCTTGCATATTAGGAGAACAAAGCTGCACTAGCGGAGTCATTACTTATATCATCCATCTATCCCTTACAAACGGCGCTTTGTGGATTTCTTCAGGCCATGAAGACGAATCGATCATTGTGCTTGCGAATGAGGTGAGGAAGGTGCTGAGCAGGTCGATGGAGAAGAAGGTCACCGGCTCGGACATACCATTAAAATCGCACACACCTGTTGTGCACATCTCTGCTCTTCCCGAGGGCACCGTCGCGGTTTCAACATAGCAAGAAGAGCGGCACTGCTGGATTGGCGAAAGAGATCGCATTTTCCTCTGACCATACTCACTCTTTGACATTCTCCCATTGAAAGATCTGCGGTTTGCTTCGGCTAATTTTCTTTGGCAACTATTGTGGCAAAGGCTGTAGCTTCCAGAGTGCTACTGCGGAAGCCTGAGACTTCAAGTGTTATTGCTTCCCTTGTGATACCCTAATAAAATGCATTTGGCTACTTCTGCACTTCTGCGCGGCTGAGGTGTGATGCTTTGCTTCATAATTCTGTTTCATAGTTCGTTATGAATATCATCGATTCTTTTTGAGCAACCGAAGGTTCATATGGTAGGGAAATGGAGGACTGGTATGTCCCGTGCACTTGATTCCCATAGATTTGGAGAACACAGGAATTGGCACAAGTTTTTTTTTTTTATCATCAAAACTTTATTCCTCAAACAATGCTCATTTCGTGTACAATTTGAGGTAAAATAAAGTTTGATGGTAGCATTGGGAAATCATAGGATTTTGTAGCGCTCAGGTACCAGCACTATGCATGATCTAGCATATCCGCGTTTCTAACTTTCTCAGACAACGTACACGAAGTGAATAACTCAAACTGATAGTATGTTTTAGGCCATCGATTTAGGCCACAAACTTACCGATTTGATAGAAAAAAGGAGACCAGAACCAATCCGGGAAAGAAAAAAAACGCTCACATGGCTAAGTGGTCTTTTTTTGCGACATTTATTTTTGCCGACTTTAGATGAGACACAAAACATACGCCATCAACCTTGGCTATATACATCAGATGCTGGCTACCAGTATATGGCTAAACCATTTGTGTTTGAAACAACATACACACACTATGTACTACTCCCTCCGTTCCTAAATATAAGACCTTTTAGAGATTTCATCATAGAAGCAAAATAAGTGAATCTACACTCTAAAATATGTCTATATACATCCGTATGTAGTCTATAGTGTAATTCTAGAAAGTCTTATATTTAGGAACGGAGGGAGTTTATTCTCATGTTCATCATATCCCAACTTCCAAAATCCGGTGTTTCTAACTGCCCGGCCCGTTTGCTCCAGCAACCACTCCAGAGAGGCGATACACATGGGGTGACTCTCTTGCTTTCCGCAACATAGGCGACGCTGGATCCTCATTCGTCTTCGTCTGCCGCTCTGGCGGCGGGAGTGAGCGGGAACCTCGTCAGTTTCTCTCCGTAGAGGTATAAGATAGGCATAGTTTGTTTTCAGAGGTGTTGCATCAATGACGGGGACGGCGTCATGTCGAAATAAGTTGCTTTTTCTTTTCCTCCATCTCGGTGGTGCTCTAATGGGCGGCGATGGGGAGCAGGTGGCTCGGTTTTCTTGTCGGATATGGTGTCGTGTGGAAATAAGTTGTTTTTTTCTCTTCCTCCATCTCGGTGGTGCTCTAATGGGCGGCGCAGGAGAGCAGGTGACGCGGTTTTCTTGCCGGATTCGGTAAGATTTGTGTCTAATGGTTGGCATTTGACACTCTCTCGGGTGGTGTTGGCGTCGGTTGTGTGTGGTGTTTGTGCATGGCGGCGTGCACAACAGTGTTCCTTTTCTTTTGGTCACGTCAAATGAAGCTGACGTTGCTGGGATCTAGCGGACGCGAAGAGGAACTCCAGCCGATGTGCCACAAAGTCTCGGTCTCATTGCTTGCAGCTTGAAGGGGTCTCGGGAACTCGTGTGTATCTTTGTCTGCCAAATTTAGTGATGTTTGGTTCATTGGTTTAAGAGCACTTTGCAAAATTTAATAGGGTGAGAAATTGTGAGCATGATTGGTTTGATGCCAAAAATTGCCATGCCAACATTTGGCTGATGCCAAATATTGGCTATTTCTTGGTTGGTTACCAATTATAGTTGCCAACCTCACAAGAAGTTGCCAAATTTTTACAAGTTTTGATATTTCTAATTGTTGGCTTGCGAAGTGTTCGCATCAAACCAATCATGCTCTGTGTTTACTCTAATTTGCTGAAATCTTCTCTTGTGGTTGATGTTGTTTTTGTTGGTTGGCAAACATGGAGAGTGTGTTGTAAATTTTCTCTAGAGGTTTCAGAGAAGATTTTGTATTCACCATTCTCATAGTAAAGTTGTGTGGAGTAGTTGGTCCATTGCCATGGTGTTTTACTGCTCAAGTGTAGGAAGTTTTTCCATGTTAAATCTTGTGTCGCATGTGTGTGTTGTTTGTGTTATTCCGTTGCTTACTTGTTTGTTGAAGCTATGCTTAAAGTTCATTACAAGTGAAAGGGGTTGTTTAGAGTCCATATTTTCTCTGCCGATGAATTTGTGCATCACGTCTTTGTTGTAGAGCTACGCCAACCGGTGTCGAGAAAGGACCGTCACAACCCCTCCATGCAATGTCAGTGGCACCCCTTGCAACACTGGAAGCGAACCCCCTTTGTAACACCGACGAAGCGATGGTGTCCCTTAGCACCAACGCAACCCCTGCTACATCACCAATGGAGTGCTTGCGATGCCCCTGTAGCTCCGGTGTCCCATTGCAACACGCGACACCCACTACAAACGCCGGTGGCCTTGTCGGTCCTAGATCGGGGTTGTGTGGGGATAGGGATGACTATGACTGCCTAAGTTGCAACTGTGGCCATGACGGGGGGAGATTGACGGCAAATGAGGCTTAGAGATCCCAAGTGCCTCACCCCTACCAGCCCTCGCGGTAGCACGACGACGATCGATGGCCTCGCATCAAAAAATCAATAGAGCATGCAAGGTCAAGAGGGATGGGTGATATGTTGAGTTTAGAGAAGAAAGAGGTACTCACAAGGGGATAAGGACGAAGGGTGGGGCGGCTTGTGGGCCACAGGCGCACGTGGTAACGCGGCACGAGCATCATATCCACGCGGATTGCATGGTGGACGGAAGGGAATGTTTCCCGTTTTCCCAACTTCTCTATGCTATTTTTTTGGAAAAGGAGGCTTGCCCCCGGCCTCTGCATCTGATCGATGCATGCAGCCATATTATTAAACAAGGCCTCGAAATAATACAAAGTCTCGAAAGTATTACAGCTCACATAGTGAGCAAATCAAAATTGAAAAAAATATAAAGATCTCAATGTGTAAACCGGAATGTCGTAAAGGACTAGGATCCTAGACTCCTATCCTGTTATGCGACCGTCATCCAAACCGGTTGAAAATAGCCCGTGCTATCATCTCGCATTGGTTGCACCCAGTAACCAGTGGCTCCCTGGAGTCCGTAGGAGCGAGTAAGGACCACGTATGAATCCATGTCGTAGCTCTGAAGATGACCTGCAAGAAGTTTAAAATATGTTTTCCGTTAAAAATAATATCATTCCTGCAGTTCCATATAGCCTACATAAGTGCACATATTCCAATTCGAATACGCGCCGAAGTGATACTCTCCACCCCTGCTAACCACGTCCCAAATAACGATTCAATGCTAACTGGAGGGACCGTGTTAAAGGCTATATGAATCGTGCGACAAAGTAATTTTGTGAGAGGGCAATCTATGAGGAGATGTTGAATTGTTTCATCATGATCACAAAAACAACACCGTGAACTGCCTACCCATCTTCGCTTTAACAAATTATCTTTAGGGAGTATCACCTGCTTGTGAACAAACCACATAAAGATTTTGATACGTAAGGGTACCGTATCCTTCCAAATATGCATCGATCTCGGGATTGGGCCAGAGTTAATAAGGTTCATATAAAAGGATTTGACTGTAAACACACCATTACGAGTCAACTTCCAGTGTATGGAGTCCGGTTGGTCGGATAATTGTACATCCATCAATCTCCGAACCAAATGAATCCAGGAATTCCATCTATCTCCCACCAAAGATCGCCTAAACTGAATATTTAAGGTTGCCGATTGTAATATTGTTCCTACATAAACCTCCTTACGCTGCACAATATTATAAAGGCTTGGATACTGCGTGGCTAATGGCGTCTCCCCTAGCCACGTATCCTCCCAAAATCTCATTGCCATCCCATTACCAAGAAGGAATTTGGTCCTACGAAAGAACAAGTCTTTTTTTCTCATACGACCCTTCCAAAATGGCGAATCATTAGGCCTTGCGGTTACTTGTGCAAGAGTTTTAGGTTGCAAGTATTTGTTGTGTAATATATGTGCCCACATACCATCATGTTCTATTGATAACCTATAGAGCCATTTACTCATTAGGCATTTGTTCTTAATTTCCAGGTTCTCAATACCGAGCCCTCCCTGATCCTTAGGTCGGCATAATATATCCCATCGTGCTAGGCGATAATTCTTCTTGGCCTCATCTGGCTGTAAGAAGAATCGAGATCGAAAGAAATCTAGCCTCTTCCGTACCCCTTTGGGCACCTCAAAGAAGGATAGAAGGCACATCGGCATACTAGTAAGTGCTGAGTTAATGAGCACCAGCCTTCTGCCGTACGACATTAACATGCCCTTCCAATAGCTAAGTTTCTTTTCAATTCGATCTTCGATGCATTTCCACTCTTTATTGGAAAGTTTGCGATGATGAATCGATATACAAAAATAACTAAAGGGCAAAGAACCTAATTCACATCCGAATAATTGTCTATATGTGTCTTGCTCCTCTTTGGCCCGGCCGAAGCAGAACAATTCACTCTTATTAAAATTAATTTTCAGCCCCGACAGTTGTTCGAAGAGGCATAAAACTAATTTCATGTTTCGAGCTTTTGCAATGTTGTGCTCCATGAAAAGAATAGTGTCGTCCGCATATTATAGAATGGATACTTCTCCGTCAACTAGATGAGGGACTAGTCAATCTACCATGCCATTTTCCTTGGCCCTACCAATAAGCACGGTCAACATATCTGCCACTATGTTAAATAGAAGGGGCGACATCGAATCCCCTTGTCTCAATCCTTTATGAGTCTGGAAATAGTGTCTGATATCATCATTAACCTTAATTCCGACACTACCTTTTTGTACTAGAGAACCCACTTGGTCCCGCCAGGTCTCATTGAAACCTTTCATCTGCATTGCCTGCTGAAGGAAAGGCCATTTAACTTTATCGTATGCTTTTTTGAAATCCACTTTGAAGATAACCCCATCTAGCTTCTTAGAATGGATTTCATGGAGGACAACTACCCCTTCTAGGATGTGCCTCCCTGGCATGAAGGTCGTCTGACTAGGTTGCACCACTGAATGTGCAACCCGTGTTAGTCTATTTGTCCCCACTTTCGTGAATATCTTAAAACTCATGTTCAAGAGGAAAATCGACCTAAACCGCTTGATACGAACTGCTCCCCCTTCTTTGGCAATAACTTGATCATGCCAAAATTAAGATGAAATAGTTCTAAATGCCCGTCAAAGAAATCATGAAACATGGGCATAAGATCGTCTTTAATAATATGCCAACATTTCTTATAGAACTCCGAAGGGAACCCATCTGGTCCCGGTGCTTTGTTCGATTTCATTTGAGATATTGCATCTAGAACCTCCTTCTCAATGAAAGGTGCAGTTAGGATCTCATTATCTTCTGTCCTAAACTGAGGGATATCCCCATTAACCGATTCGTTCAAGGATATTGTGCTGTCTACCGGATGTCTGAATAGTTGTTTATAGTAGTTGGAGATATATGCTTTATGATTCTCATGACCCACTATGGTCCCTTCGTCCTGCTCAAGCTGGATAATTTTCTTCTTCCTATGCTTTCCATTCGCAATCATGTGAAAGAATTGTGTATTGTCATCCCCTTGGACAACTTTGAGAACCTTAGCCCACAAAGCCCATTTGAGCTCTTCCTCTCTAAGAAGAGCCTGTAGGGCCTACTCAACGTCGGACTTCGTGCCCTGCTCGGCCACATCCAGCAGGGTACCCTCTGCTTTTAGGTCCAGAGCATCTATCAATTTAGTAAGTCTTTCTTTTTCTTGTTTATACCTCCCGCTCTTGTTTCTGGCCCAACCCCGTAAAAAATGGCTTAAATGTCTATTCTTGTTTTGCCACCTCTGCACGCTTGTTAGCCCAGTAACTGGTTGTGCCCATTCGCATGCTATAATTTCCATAAAATTCTCTTTCTCGAACCAACTAAGTTTGAAAGAGAAATTATTTATGTTACCAATATGTGTCGCTTCCCCCGAGTCTACTAGTAATGGTCTGTGGTCTGAGATTGCCCTTTGCATCACATGAACCGACACCAATGGGTACTTCAGTTCCCATTCCACGCTAGCAAGCACCCTATCCAACTTCTCATATGTCGGATTAGGTAACGTATTAGCCCAAGTAAATTGTCTACCTGTGAGCTCAATCTCCCTCAGATTGAGACTCTCGAAATTATCGACCACCGTCCATGTTAAACATGAGCGACCACCGTCCATCGAAATTATCGTTATTCTCCTCATTTCGTCTCCTTATAATATTAAAATCCCCTCCAACTAAGATTGGGAGGGATTCATCTCCACATTTTCGCACCAGATCAGCTAGGAAGTCGGGTTTAAGTTTGGGTCGGGCTGCTCCATATACAGCTACGAGATACCAACGGAATCCATCTAACTTGGATCTCACCCAAAACTTGACCGTAAAGTCACCCCTCACTACATTAATGACCTCAAGCGTTTCACACCTAACCCCTAGCAATATACTGCCGGATCTTCCTCTAGGGGGTAAATAGTGCCAGTCAAAATCCGTCCCACCTATCAAAGTCCCGAGGAATTGAGCGGTGAAATTATCTCTGCCTGTCTCAAGGAGTGCGATAAAATTTAACTTTTGTTCAACCGATGTCTTTGCCAGGAATCTTCTTTTAGCCAAGTTAGCTAGACCTATGCTATTCCAAAATATTCCTTTCATAGATCATCGTGGAATTTCTTTTTAAGCCTAACTCTAGCACTCCTTCGGATAGCCGAAGTAGGATATACCTTTCTATTCCAGGTTCGCTTAGGCCTGAACCCCGAACCAAAACCAATATATTATTATGGTTACTAGATTCAATACCGTCCACCGGTACCGTCTGTACCCTGTCCTCACTTTCCAACCCTTCTATTTCATTTTCATTCTCCAAAGTTGGCATAAGATCATCACAAAAGTTTTCAAGGGCTGACATCACTAGTGTTTCACATCTACCTCATTCATAGGTTTAACGGCTGATTGGTTACGAATAATTTCAGAAGCCCGTTCTGCTTCTAAGCCTAAAGGATCATTAATAGATTTCACAACTTCCTTTTCATCCGAGCCTAGTGAAACTCCTAAGTTGTGTGCCTTATCTAAAATTTCATGTTCAGAAAAATGCATAATAGAGCAAATCTTATTAAAAGACATACATGTAGTTGCCTCGACATCTCGAAGCTTAGCCGCCCTCATGGCACGCCCTAACTGCAGGTCGTCCGCGTCTGGTTGTTCCTAGATCCGGCTGCTGACATGCCTGTCAGACGTCGCCGGGTCCACAATCCCACCATAGGCGATGATCTCCTCCATAGACCTCTCCGGGAGCGGATGCCCCTGAAGGTTACCCCCGACCTCCGAAGTTGGAGTGGAAGGTCGAGCAAACACCTACAACCGGTATTGATGGGGAAGGGGGCACCGAGACACCTACTTAGTTTCCCTACTCCCCATCACACTGCCATATCCACTAGAAGACGCCATGGGGGAGGTGAAAGCGAGGGCCTCCTGCCCGTGCCCCTTCCCAGGTTCCGCACCCGCCTCTACGCTCGGAGTATTGCCAGCATGGCCGAGTGCCGGCACGCCCCTCCTCTCTGGAGAGGTGGCTCCCCTAGGAACCGTCGGAGGGGAAAGATGGGGCCGACTACCCACATGTCATCACATCAGCGGAGCCACCACTGGTGCACCACCGCCGGCATGAAAGAGCTGGGTGTCCACTCTACCAAAACGGAACCCCAAGTGTCCACTATAAAGTCGCAGGCAAAGGCCCCCTGCTGAACCGTATCCACATCAGCAGCCAGTGGCGTACCTCTCTCCAACCCAGAGATCCCCCTGGGCGAAGAGCAACATGTCGGTGACCCACCATGAGTAGGCGTCAGAGACGGCAGCTCAGATTCTGCCGGAGCATTCATCTCCACTCTGTTGCTCCAAAGTCGACCGGGAGCATACTATGAACCAAAGGACCCAAACCTTAACATATCCATCGGAGTCGTGGAATTGGTCGAGCCCTTGGCCGACTTCTCGGGCTTATCTGTCTGCGGAGAAGCCCTCTTGGCTGCGTCTCGAGATTTGTCCTCCTGCTCCTTGTTTTGGTCCTCGGGAGCTCCACCTCCCTTAGTTGTGTCTATATCCTGAATCTCATCCGTCTCCTCAATAATAGATGTATCCTCTGTTTCAATCTCCAAATCATATGTTTTCCTAGCATGTGTCCACTTGACCACGTCCAGCACAAACTCAATGCTTACCACACTAGCAAGTATCCTTGCGACCCCATGGCCATGAGTAAACGGACGTCTACCTTCTCCGTCTTGCCAATAAGGGACCCCAAGCTCCAAGTAACTAGGAAATTATTTATCGATTTAGGTGGAGCACCCAAGAATTGTACCCAAATCTTCTCCAAAGGTGTACCCTGAGGTTCCTTCTGCTTCCATTCGTCGAATTCCAAAATGATGCTAGTACTCGGAACTCTGCACATGCCAAATTTCAAAATATGTAGTTGATCCTCCTTAGTGGGAAAATCCACCCTTTAGGTCTAGTTCTCCAACCTGACAAGGTTCCACTAAAAATTACCTGGTGCCAACTCACGCAACTGTTGCACAATCTGAGCTTCAGTCATGACACCCTTAGCTACTTTGACCACCATTGGGAAAGAACCCTCCGGTGCCTGTACCGAAGGTGCCACCTCCGGTGACTCAAAAAACATAAGCTCCTGACAACATACCCCATAAATTGTGACTACCGGTTTGGGTCCCGTAAGCAAAGGACACTCACCGGTCAAATGATGTGACTTGAGATAATAATCACACAACTCCATAGTGCACTCAGCCATAAAATGTCCGGGTTCGCCACATCTGTAGCAAGGCAGCCTTTTCTTTTTGATTGCCCACTCAGAGAGTTTTTCACCTTCCGACTTATCATTACCTTTGTCAGCCACTTTTACATTAGCATTGGATGTATCAGTTCCGAAAGTAGGAGTCTTGACAGCCGTCAATGCCCTGACAACGTCCACCATAGCCGCCGACAGAGAGGGCGTTGCCTTAGTGGGAGCTGCGGCACCGGCCTCAGTTGCCATCACCTCATCACCCTCGGTCGGCAGCCTAGGGGGTCACGGTGGAAGTGGGTGCCCCCTCTCCCGCTGCGATAGCGATGTATACCCCAGAACCGGTCGTTAGGGCCGGTGACCCCTTCCACAAAATTCCTGGGTGGTCCTTGGAACCCTTGTCCTGGTCCGTCGCCATTGTACCAGTCGTATCCACGCCCACCAGTAGAGGATGGTGACCCTCGGTGCTTCCCCTCAACATACACATCATATCCATCATCACCCCACTTCCCGTATCGGTTGTAACGGTATCCATCTCCACCGAAGTCTTTGCCATTCCGCCGTATCCATCCCGTCCCGAAACGGCATATCGACCACGTCCAACGGCTTGCGCCTTTGCCGTCGGCGGCGAAAAAGGCGCCTCCTGCTGCCGCACATTGGCCCGGCCAGGTGCTGCAGTCGCTGGAGGTCCCATAGTGGGCGGCGGTCCCTGCCTTGCAGGTGGCGGACCACCATGCCCTGCCATTGCGCCGGCACTGCAGGAGATTCTGGCGGCCCTCCATGTTCCGATTGAGGGGAACCCAGGTGGCCGAAAAACCCTAGACGAGGCAGTCTCGCGATGAGGCGGTTCGGCAATCGAAGACCCATGCAGCAAGGTGGATACATGCTCAAGTACGTGAGTGGCTTGGGCTTCCATTTGGGCCTCATACCCGGTTCCCGGATAGCCCACGACTGACGCCGCCTCAGACCCGTTTTCGAAGCCTAACAATGAATTCAAGCATGCCCATCTGGCCGCTCGAATCTCGCTGGCCGCCCTCGCCACCGGCAGCGACTGAGGTGGCGGCCCCGACGGTCGGCCCTTATTCCCTTTCCTCTTCTTAGTAACCAACGTCCATGTTTTTGGATCGGGATCGGCCCAATCTAGGGTTTCATGATCGGCATCGGCTTGTTCTGGACTTTAGGTTTCTGTCGATGAACGAAAGCAGGTACTGACTCCGGAGGCTTTGCCACCACCACATCCACCGAGACCTTGTGATCATCCATCTGGTCATGTACGATCCCGATATCCTCGTCGTCGTCGCTCTCTGCGAGGACCCAGAATCGTCCTCCCGGTCTGTCGTGTTTGGGCATCGTGATCAGATCAATGAGATCCGTCACCTCCTCCGAGACATGATGAACCTGCATGCCACGAACGACAACCATATCATAAACATCAATTAGCATACGAAATTGATGTCTACTACACAACCTTCTCCTTGTAGACTCGTGTTGGGCCTCCAAGCGCAGAGTTTTGTAGGACAGCGGCAATTTTCCCTCAAGTGGATGACCTAAGGTTTATCAATCTGTGGGAGGCGTAGGATGAAGATGGTCTCTCTTGAACAACCCTGGAATCAAATAGCAAAGAGTCTCTTGTGTCCCCAACACACCCAATACAATGGTAAATTGTATAGGTGCACTAGTTCGGCGAAGAGATGGTGATACAAGTGCAATATGGATGGTAGATATAGTTTTTTGTAATCTGAAAATTAAAAACAGCAAGATAACTAATGGTAAAAGTGAGCACAAACGGTATTGCAATGCTTGAAAACAAGGCCTAGGGTTCATACTTTCACTAGTGCAATTTCTCTCAACAATATTGGCATAGTTGAATCATATGTAAATACCTCTCGTGCGACAAAGAGTTCACAAAGTCACAAATAGAGGAGAACTAATGAAGAAATTATTGTAGGGTATGAAACCACCTCAAAGTTATCTTTTCTGATCAATCTTATGGGTTGTCCCTATAAGTGTCACAAATAGCCCTAGAGTTTGTACTAAAATAACACCTTAAGATACACATCAACCAAAACCCTAATGTCACCTAGATACTCCATTGTCACCACAAGTACCCATGGGCTAGATTATACGATATGCATCACATAATTTCAGATTCATCATGTTCAATCCAACACAAAGAACTTCAAGGAGTGCCCCAAAGTTTCTACCGGAAAGTCAAGACAAAAACGTGTGCCAACCCCTATGCATAGATTCCCAAGGTCACGAAACTCGCAAGTTGATCACCAAAACATACATCAAGTGTTCCTTAAATCCTTAAAGACTCATTCTGATAAGTAAACTTCAAAGGGAAAACTCAATTCATCACAACTAGATAGAGAGGGGAAAACTCCATAGGATTCATCTATATCAATAAAGCTCGCGGTACATCAAGATCGTGCCATATCAAGAACACGGGAGAGAGAGAGAGAGATCAAACACATAGCTAATGGTACATACCCTCAGCCCCGAGGGTGAAATACTCCCTCCTCATTATGGAGAGCACCGGGATGATGAAGATGGCCTCCAGTGATGGTTTCCCCCTTCGACAGGGTGCCGAAACAGGCTCTCGATTGGTTTTTCGTGGCTCTGGAGGTTTGCGGTAGCGGAACTCCCGATCTAGGTTCTGCGTTGGGGTTTTTGGAATATTTGAGGACTTATATAGCAGAGAGGGAGGTCGGTGGACTCCCAGGGGCCCAAAATCTTGGTGGGCTCGCCTAGGGGGGTGGCCACGCCCCTGAGGCTTGTGGCCTCCTCGGGAATCTTCTGGCTTCACCTCCAAGCTCCGTGGGTGTCTTCTGGCCCATAAAAAATCACCGTAAATTTTTATTCCGTTTGGACTCCTTTTGATGTTCCTTTTCTGTAAAACTCAAAAACACGGAAAAAATAGAAACTGGCACTGGGCTCTAGGTTAATTGGTTAGTCCCAAAAATAATATAAAGTTGTAGTAAAATGATTGTAAAACATCCAAGAATGATAATATAACAGCATGGAACAAACAAAAATTATAGATACATTGGAGACGTATCAGCATCCCCAAGCTTAATTCCTACTCGTCCTCGATTAGGTAAATGATAAAAACAGAATTTTTGATGTGGAATGCTGCCTAACATGTTCATCACATTGTTTTCTTCTTGTATAGCATGGACATTTGGACTTGTAAATGATTCAAAGCAATAGTCTAGTTTTAACATAATGACTTCAATACTCAAGCATGTCAACAAGCAACCATGTCTTTCAAAATATCAACACTAAAGAAAGTTATCCCTAGCCCATCATGCTCAATCATTGATCCATTCATGGAGCACACTCAAATATTAGCTATGACCAATGCTCAAGTACGATCATAGTGCCCCCCTAGTTGGTGCTTATAAGAGAAGATGGAGACTCAAAGCAAAAATAAAAATTGCATAAAGTAAATAGATAGGCCCTTCGCAGAGGGAAGTAGGGATTTGAAGAGGTGCCAGAGCTCAAGGTTTATATTGAGAGAGAAAAATATTTTGAGTGGCATGCTTTTCCTGTCAACGAAAACGACGAAGTAGCTCACAATATTTTTCATGCTAGATACATTATAGGCGGTTCCCAAACAGAATAGTAAAGTTTTTTACTCTCCCTCCACCAATCAATCACACTCCACGGCGAGCCGAATCCACGGGTACCATCCATACCAACAACATTCCTGGTGGGAGTTTTGTTTCATTATATTTTGATTTGATTTTTGAGCATGGGACTGGGCATCCCGAATACCAGCCACTTTCTCGTGAATGATAGTGAATCAACACATATCATGAGAATAACACACCTAGCATGGAAATATATTGGATACTCCCTACCATTTCATGAGCAGTACGAGCACACAAAAGAGAAAAATTATTTTGAAGATTTAGAGATGGCACATACAAATTTGCTTGGAAACGGCATGGAAATACTGCATATAGGTAGGTATGGTGGAATCATATGGCAAAACTTGGTTTAAGGATTTTGGACGCACAAGTAGTATTTCTACTTAGTACAAATGAAGGCTAGCAAATAGATTGGGAAGCAACCAAACCAAGGAATGAAAAATAACATAAGTGAGCATTGAGTCATAACTAACACCGAATAATGCACCACAAGTAGGATGTAACTTCATTGCATAACTATTGACTTTTGTGCATGCATAGGGAATCACAAACCTTAACACCAATATTCTTACTAAGCATAATTACTCACTAACATGACTCACATATTACTATCATCATGCTTCAAAAATAATACAAAGAATCAAGTTTAATTTTCCCATGATCTTCATGAAAGTTTTTATTATACCCTCCTTGGATATCTATCACTTTGGGACAAGTTTCATAGATTGGCGTTGCTTTTTGTCAAGCTCAAACAAATTTAAATGAAGCACGTGAGAAAATGACAAGCTACTCTCAAAAGATATAAGTGAAGATTAATGAGTAGTCAAACAATTAAGTAGTTGTGTGAAGACTCTATCTCTCCCTTAATAAATATTTTCAGATCTTAAGTACTTTATTCAAACAGCAAGCAAAATAAAAATATCACTCCAAGAATAGCACGTATCATGTGAACGAATAAAAATTTAGGCTCAACATAGGCTAACCGATAATTGTTGGTGAAGAGAGGTGGGATGCGTAGCATCCCCAAGCTTAGATGCTTGAGAGTTCTTGAAATATTTAATTGGGGTGCCTTGGTCATCCCCAAGATTTATCTTTTGTATCGTGTTCTATCCTCTCATACCACGGTTTCACCTATTCTCAAAAACTTCATCCACACAAAACTCAAAAAAACTCGTGAGATAGGTTAGTACACATAATAATAAATCAACTCTTTATGTACTGCCAAGACAAGTTGCATAATAATTTTCAGAAATTAGGTAATGTATACTATCATTTCCACAATTTATATCTACCAATATAGGCTATGGAAACTATGGGATAAGTAGATAACAAAACTATGACAGCAATCTTCCCAAACAGAACAGTCTGTAGAAATTTATGAAAACAGTGTAATTATGTAACTAAAAAATTATTTAAATTTAGGAGATAATATAAAATTTATACAACCATACCGTGTAAAAATTTCAGAAACTTTCCATGTTCCAGTAAAATATGAAAATTCAAACACTACAGCCAAAGTTTCTGTTTTTACACAACACTCATCAAAACATGCAATGCAAGAATCCTAAAGGCAATTCTTGGAAATTTTTATTGAAAAACAATATTATAAATAACACCTAACAGAAATTAACAAAATATAATGACGATCCAAGCAAAGCACATATTGTGTGACGAATAAAAATATAGCTCCAAGTAAGGTATACCGATAGTGTTGAAGACGAAAGATGCCTTCCGGGGCATCCCCAAGCTTAGGCGCTTGAGACTTCCTTGGATATTACCTTGGGGGTGCCTTGGTCATCCCCAATCTTAGGTTCTTGTCACTCTTTATTCTTCTCATATCGGTGTCTCACCCAAAACTTGAAAAATTCAATCACACAAAACTTAACGGAACTTCATGAGAAGGGTTAGTGTAGTAAACAAAGATCATTCACTTTGGTACTGTAAAGACAAGATTCATAATTGTTCCCACGTGATACCTACTCCATTCTACCATTACCATAATTTATACCACTGAATATAAGCTATCGGCACACTAAAACAAGCAAACTATGCATGCAAAACAGAATATGTCAAAAACAGAAGTCTGTGAAGATCTGAATGATCACCAAACTTTCCTGACTCTAAAAATTCTAAAAAATTAGTAAAACTCAAGGAATTTTCATATAAAGTTTTTTTAAGTTTCATAATTTTTTGACGCTCTAGAAAAATCAGATAATTCATATACTGTACGCAAAACTTTCTGTTTTTGCAGAGAATCAAACAAGCAAGCATCCACACTATCCCAAAGGATTTACTTGGCACTTTATTGAAATAAAAGACATAAAACATGATTAATACAGTATCTTAATCATGTGAACACACAAAAACAGAAAGTAAAAGTGTTAGTTTGTCTCCCAACAAGCGCTTTTCTTTATTGCCTTTTAGCTAGGCATGATGATTTCAATGATGCTCACATAGGAATAGTAATTGAAACATGCAAAAGAGCATCATGAATCTCATGACAAGCACATTTAAGTCTAACCCACTTCCTATGCATAGGGATTTTGTGATCAAAAAATTTATGGGAACAAGAATCATCTAGCACAGGAAGGCAAAACAAGCATAACTTCAAAACTTTGAACACATAGAGAGGAAACTTGATATTATTGCAATTCCTACAAGCATATGTTCCTCCCTCATAATAATTTTCAGTAGCATCATGAAGAAATTCCACAATATAAACAACACATAAATCATTATTTTTATGATGCACAAGCATAGAAAATTTTTCACTCTCCACATAAGCAATTTTCTTCTCGTTCAAAATAGTGGGAGCAAACTCAACAAAATAACTATCATGGCATACTTGATTGAAATAACCACTTTGAATATTAAAATCATGATGACAAGTTTCATGGTTACCATTACTCTTTATAGCATACGTGTCATCACAATAATCATCATAGATAGGAGGCATGTCATAATCATAATAGTTTTGCTCATCAGAACTTGGGGGGGGGGAGCTAAAAATATCTTCTTCATAAACCATAGCATCCCTAAGCTTGTGGCTTTGCATATCATTAGCATCATGAATATTCAGATAATTCATACTAACAATATTTCTATCATGATCATCACTCAAAGATTTAGTGTCAAACATTTTAATAACTTCTTCTTCTAACAATTGAGCACAATTTTCCTTTCCATCATTTTCACGAAAGACATTAAAAAGATGAAGCATATGAGGCAACCTCAATTCCATTTTTTTGTAGTTCTCTTTTATAAAACCAAACTAGTGAAAAACAAGAAACTAAAAGATTTGATTGCAAGATCTAAAGATATACCTTGAAGCACTCACCTCCCCGGCAACGACGCCAGAAGAGAGCTTGATGTTGGGCCTCCAAGGACTCATGTTGTTCATGTTGGGCCTCACAAGGACAGAGTTTTTGTCATGCCCAAGATGCGCGCCTATCCATATTTAGGCACGGGGGCCTTGACAGGGATAGAGGCGCATCTTGTTGTTCCCAAGTACAGTATCATTACATACATTTATGAAGAGAGGAGTATATGAGTTGGCTTACACTCGCCACATGCTAAATTACAATTCCACATAGTTTATTCAAACATCAATCCAAAGACAGGGTCCGACTACGGACGAAAAAAAATGATAAAAGGATGCAATGACATTGGCTTGCTAGCCCCAAAGATCACGACCAAGGCCACTCTACTCATCTGGATAAGAGACGTACATCCTGCCACGCTCCTCATCATACTTCCATTGGAGCTGCGTCACATCATCTGGCACGATCTCATATGCACCTGCACCTGTATTTGTTGTAGTAATCTGTGAGCCACGGGGACTCAGCAATCTCGTGCCCGGGTACCAAGACTATTCAAGCTTATAGGTTGGATGGGGGATAAGTGTTTAGTTTGCAGCAGCACTAAGAATTTATGGTGGCTAATCTTACGAGAACATGAATGTAAATATGTGGTCTACAATAAACGTTCGACAACTAGCATGATCGCTAAGCGATCCTGAACACCTACTTACGTCAAACATAACCCCATCGTGTTCTCTTTCGGATCATGTTCATGAGCAGAGACGATCATGGTTACTCATACAGTTGGTGTATTTTATTAGAGTTTACTTCAAGTTAACTATAACCGGGTGTTAAACAAACATCCAAGTTGCCACATAACCGCAGACACGGCTTTCCGAAAGTTTTAACCCTACACGGGTACTCCAACTAGTCCATCATAAATTAACCACACTCCATGGGAATAACCTCGACCACGGATCTCGTGATAATCATAGGCAACTCCAAAGGAATTCCAACATCTCGAGATAGCCCGAAGAAAATCAGAGCTCCACATGCAAGCCACTCGAGAAAGGTAAAAAAAGTCTAGCAAGACCGCCCGACGTGTCGACAAACCCGAAAAGAGCCACGTATCTTGTTCTCAGGACATGATAGATAAGTGAAGTGTAAGGTGGCCTGATTGAAATCTCCCGAGTTACCCCGGGTTGGCCCCGCACGGTGCTCTAGTTTGGACCAACACTCATGAGGAGCACTGGCCCGGGTTGTTGATAAATTATCCACGGGGTTGCAAATGTTGGAAATATGACCTAGAGGCAATAATAAATTAGTTATTATCATATTTCCTTGTTCATGGTAATCGTTTATTATCCATGCTAGAATTGTATTGGTCGGAAACTCAAATACATGTGTGGATACATAGACAACACCATGTCCCTAGTATGCCTTTGATGGACTAGCTCGTTGATCGAAGATGGTTAAGGTTTCCTAGCCATGGACATGAGATGTCATTTGATAATGGGATCACATCATTAGGAGAATGATGTGATGGACAAGACCCAAACTATAAACGTAGCATATGATCGTGTCAGTTTATTGCTACAGTTTTCTACATGCCAAGTATCTGTTCCTATGACCATGAGATCATGCAACTCACTGACATCAGAGGAGTACCTTGTGTGTATCAAACGTCGCAACGTAACTGGGTGACTATAAAGGTGCTCTATAGGTATGTCCGAGGGTGTATGTTGGGTTGGCATGGATCAAGACTGGGATTTGTTACTCCGTGTGACGGAGTGGTATCTTGGGGCCCACTCGGTAATACAACATCACAACAAGCCTTGCAGGCAATGTGACTAAGTGTTAGCCACGGGATCGTTTATTACGGAATGAGTAAAGAGACTTGCCGGTAACGAGATTTAACTAGGTATAGAGATACAAACGATCGAATCTCGGGCAAGTAACATACCGAAGAACAAAGGGAACAACATATCGGATTAACTGAATCCTTGACATAGAGGTTCAATCGATAAAGATCTCCGTAGAATATGTAGGAACCAATATGGGCATCCAGGTCCCGCTATTGGTTATTAACCGTAGAGGTGTCTCGGTCATGTCTACATAGTTCTTGAACCCGCAAGGTCTGCACACTTAAGGTTCGGTGACATTTCGGTAGTATAGAGTTATGTATGGTGGTGACCGAAGGTTGTTCAGAGTCCCGAATGAGATCCCTAACGTCACGAGGAGCTACGGAATGGTCCGAAGGTAAAGATTGATATATAGGAAGTCCTGCTTTGGTCACCGGAAAAGTTTTGGGCTCATCGGTAGTGTACCGGGAGTGTGGGGAGGGTGCCGGGGGACCATCGGGAGGGTTGTCTCGACCCAAAGACCTCATGGGCTGTGGGAGGAGTCAAACCAGCCCCTGGTGGGCTGTACTAAGCTCCCACTAATGCCCATGCGGCTAGGGGTGGGAAAAAAATTCAAAAAGTGGAGAGGTGGAAAGAGTTTCCAAGTGGAAAGGAGGAATCCTACTCCTAATAGGATTGGAGTAGGACTCCTCCACCTCCAATTTCGACCAAACCCTAAGGGTTTGAGGTTGCCTCCTCCCCTCCCTCCCTCCTATATATACTTGAGGATTTATAGGGAAGAGCTAACCCTAATTGCCACCTACTCCCCTCTTCTTCCTCTAGATCTGTTTCTCCTGTAGATTAGTTCTGCGGTGCTTAGGCGAAGCCCTGTAGGATTAGTTCACCACCGCTGCCACCACGCCATTGTGATGCCGGAGAACTAATCTACCTCTCCACTCCCTCTTGCTGGATCAAGAAGGCGGAGATCGTCATCGAGCTATACGTGTGCTGAACGCGGAGGCGCCGTCTGTTTGGCACTAGATCGGACGGACCGTGATCAAGATCACGAGACGATTCGTGATTGGATCATGGGACGGATCATGATGGGATCGCGGGACGGATCGTGATTGGATCACGGGACGGATTGTGATGGGATCGCGGGACGCTCGGCAATTTGGATCGCGAAGACGTTCGACTACATCAACCGCGTTTCTTAACGCTTCCCGCTTAGAGATCTACAAGGGTATGTAGATCCACTCTCCCTCTCATAGATGGTCATCACCATGGATAGATCTTGCGTGTGCATAGGAATTTTTTTGTTTCCCATGCAACGTTCCCCAACAGTGGCATCATGAGCTAGGTCTATGTGTAGATGAGATCTCGAGTAGAACACAAAGGAGTTTGTGGGCGTTGATGCTTAGATTGCTTCCTCCCTTGGTCGTGTTTTGGTTCAGCGGTATTGTGGGATGAAGCAGCCCGGACCAACCTTACTCGTATGCTTATGAGAGACCGGTTCCATTGACTGACGTGTAACTCCATTGCACAAAGATGGCTGGTGGGTGTCTGTTTCTCCTACTTTAATTGGATCAGATTCGACAAAGGCGGTCCTTGAGAAGGTTGAAAAGCAATTTATGTATCACCGTTGTGGTTTTGCGTAGGTGAGAATTGTTCTTGCTAGATACCCGTAGAAGCCAAGTAAAACATGCAACAACAATTAGAGGATGTCTAACTTGTTTTGCAGGGTATGTTGTGATGTGATATGGCCAATTACATGATTAGATATATGTGATGTATGAGATGATCATGCATTGTATAGAATATCACAACTTGCATGTCGATGAGTACGGCAACCGGCAGGAGCCATAGGGTTGTCTTTAATTATTGTATGACCCGCATGTCAATCATTAAGCGCTATGTAATGCTTTACTTTATCGCTAAGCGGTAGCAATAGTAGTAGAAGCATGGTGGGCACGACAACCCCGATGGCGACACGTTGATGGAGATCAAGATGATGGATATCATAGTGTCATGCCGGTGACGATGGAGATCATGTCGGTGCTTTCAAGATGGAGATCAAAAGCACAAGTTCATGGCCATATCATGTCACTTATGATTTGCATGTGATGTCAATCCTTTTATGCACCTTGTTTTTCTTAGGACGATAGTAGCATTATAAGGTGATCCCTCACTAAATTTCAAGATAAATTGTGTTCTCCTCGAGTTTGCACTATTGCGAAAGTTCGTCGTGTCGAGACACCACGTGATGATCGGGTGTGATAGACTCTACGTTCACATACAACGGGTGCAAGCCAGTGTTGCACATGCGGAACACTCGGGTTAAACTTGACGAGCCTAGCATGTACATACATGGCCTCGGAACACAAGAGACCGAAAGGTCAAACATGAGCCATATAGTAGATATGATCAACATGATGATGTTCACCATTGAAACCACCTCAACTCACGTGATGATCGGGCTTGAGTTGGTGAATTTGGATCATGTATCACTCGAATGACCGGAGGGATGTCAATTTGAGTGGGAGTTCTTAAGTAATATGATTAATTGAACTCATTAACATGAACATAGTCAGTAGTGTCTTTGCAAATTATGTTGTAGCTCACACTGTAGCTCACTTGAATTTTTATGTGTTCCTAGAGAAATAGAGTTGAAAGATGATGGTAGCAATATTGTGGACTGGGTTCATGATCTGAGGATTGTCCTCATTGCTGCACAGAAGGCTTATGTCCTTAATGCACCGCTTGTTGCACCACCCCCTCTAGCGTCATCTATAGATGTTGTTAACATCTGACAGGCACGTTCCGATGACTACTTGATAGTTTAGTGTGTCATGCATTATGGCTTAGAATAGAGGCTCCAAGACGTTTTGAACGTCACGAAACATATGAGATGTTCTAAGAGCTGAAATTGGGATCTTAGGCTCATGCCCGTGTTGTGAGATATGAGATCTCCAACAAGATTCTTTGCCCGCAAGACGAAGGAGAATAGCTCAATCGTTGAGCATGGGCTCAGATTGTCTTAGTGCTACAATCGCTTGAATCAAGTGGGGGTTGATCTTCTAGATAAGATAGTGATTGATATAGTTCTCCAAGTCACTATCACTAAGCTACTAGAACTTCGTGATGAACTATAATTATGCCAGGGATGGAAATGATGATCCCTGAGCTATTCACAATGTTTGACACCGCGAAGCTAGATATCAAGAAGGAGCATCAAGTGTTGATGGTTAGTAACACCACTAGTTTAGAAAAGGGAAAGGGCAAGGAGGGAAACTTCATGGATGGAAGGTCAGTTGCTGCTCTAGTGAAGAAACCCAAAGTTGAACCCAAGACCAAGACTAAGTGCTTCTATTATGAGGAGAGTGGTCGCTGAAGCGGAACAACCCTAGATACTTGGTAGATAAGAAGGCTGGCAACATCGACCAAAGTATATTTGATATACGTGTTATTGATGTGTACCTTGGTAGTACTCCTAGTAGCACCTGGGTATTGGATACCGATTCGGTTGCTAAATGTTAGTAACTAGAAATAAAAGCTATGGAATAAACAGAGACTAGCTAAAGGTGAGGTGATGATGTGTGTTGGAAATGTCTCCAAGGTTGATGTGATCAACATCGCACACTCTCTCTACCTTCGGGATTAGTGACAAACCTAAATAAATGTTATTTGGTGTTTGCGTTAAGCATGAACATGATTAGATCATGTTTATTGCAACACGGTTATTCATTTAAGTTAGAGAATAATGGTTATTCTGTTTACATGAATAATACCTTCAATGGTCATGCACCCAATGACAATGGTTTGTTCAACCTTGATTGTAGTAATACACATGTTCATAGCATTGACGCCAAAAGATACAAAGTTAATAATGATAATAACACATACTTGTGGCACTACCGCTAAATGTCATATTGGTATAAATTGCATGAAGAAACTCCATGCTGATGGATCTTTGGACTCATTCGATTTCGAATCGGTTAAGACATGTGGACCATGCCTCATGGGCAAGATGACTAAAAACCCCATTTTCGGTATGATGGAGCGCGCTAGTAACTTATTGGAAATAATGCATGTTGATGTATGCGGTCCAATGAGTGTTATAACATGCAGTGGATATCGTTATTTTCTTACCTTCACTGATGATTTGAGTATATATGAGTATATTTACTTAATGAAACACAAGTCTGAAACATTTGAAAAGTTGAAACAAATTCATAGTGAAGTTTAGAGATCATCATGACGAGAAGATAAAATGTCTACGATATGATCGTGGAGGTGAATATCTGAGTTACGAGTTTGGTATACAACTTAAGACAATGTGAAAAGTTGTTTCAATACTCATGCCACCTGGAACACCATAGTGTGATGGTGTGTCCGAACGTCGTAGGCGTGCTCTATTGGATATGGTGCAAACTATGATGTCTCTTATCGATTTGCCACTATCGTTTTGGGGTTATGCATTAGAGACAACTAAATTCACTTTAAAAGGGGCACCATCTAAGTCTGTTGACATGACACCGTATGAATTTTGGTTTGGCGGAAACCTAAGCTGTCATTTCTTAATGTTTGGGGCTACGACGCTTATGTGAAAAAGGGGTTTTCACCTAATGAGCTCGAACCCAAGGCGGACAAATGCATCTTCATAGAATACCCTAACATAACAGTTGGGTAAACCTTCTATCTTAGATCCAAGCACAAAGTGTTGTTGCTAAAACAGGTCCTTTCGCGAGGAAGAGTTTCTCTCGAAAGAATTGAGTGGGAGGAAGATAGAACTTGATGAGGTTGTTGACCCTTTGTTTCAACCAGAGAGTAGCGCAGCACAGAAAGATGTTTCTGTGGAGCCTACGTTAGTTGAAGAGGAAGTTAATGATGATGATCATGAAGGTTCGGATCAAGTTACTATCAAATTTCGTAGGTCGACAAGGACGTGTACTACTCCTGAGTGGTACGACAAACCTGTCTTAGAGGTCATGTTGTTGGACAATAATGAACCTACGAGCTATGGAGAAGCGATGATGGGCCCGGATTCTGACAAACAGCTAGAGGCCATAAAATCCGAGAAAGGATCCATGTATGAAAACCAACTATGGACTTTGGTAGACTTGCCCGTTGGATGGCAGGTCGTTTAGTACAAATGGACCTTTAAGATGAAGACAGACGCTGATGGTGAAAGTCACCATTTATAAAGCTCGACTTGTCGCAAAGGAGTTTTCGCCAAGTTCAAGGAGTTGACTGCGATGAGACTTTCTCACCCGTAGCGATGCTAAAGTCTGTTGTAGTTGTGTTAGCAGTTTCTGTGGTTTTTCAATTATGAAATCTGGCAAATGGATGTGAAAACATTGTTTCCTTAACGGTTTCCATGAGGAAAGGTTATATGTGATACAACCGGAAGGTTTTGTCACTCCTAAGGATGCTAAAAAGTATGCAAGCTCTAGCAATCCATCTAAGGGATGGAGCAAGCATCTCGGAGTTGGAATATACGCTTTGATGAGGTGATCAAAGTTTTTGAGTTTATACAAAGTTTACGAGAAACTTGTATTTACAATGAAGTGAGTGGGACCACTATAGAGTTTGTGATAAGCATATGTGGATGACATATTGTTGATCACAAATGATGTAGAATTTCTAGAAGGCATAAAGGCTTGTTTGAAATGAGTATTTCAAAGGAAGACCTGGATAAAGCTACTTAATTGTTGGTCATCGAGATCTATAGAGATAGATCAAGATGCTTGATGAGAATTTGAATGAGTACATACCTTGACAAGATTTTGAAAGAGTTCAAAATGGATCAGTCAAAGAAAGAGTTCTTGCCTGATTTGTAAGGTGTGAAGTTGAGTGAGACTCAAAGCTCGACCACGGTAGAAGAAAGAGTAAGGACGAAGGTCGTCCCCTATGCTTTATCCATAGGATCTATATAGTATGCCATGTTGTGTGTCGCGCCTGTGTGTGCCTTGCCATGAGTCTATCAAGGGGTACAAGAGTGATCCAGGAGTGGATCACTGGACGACGGTGAAGATTATCCTTAGTAACTAAAGGACTAAGGAAATGTTTCTCGATTATGGAGGTGATAAAGAGTTCATCGTAAAGAGTTACGTCGATGCAAGCTTTAACACCTATACGGATGACTCTTAGTAGCAATCCGGATACGTATAGTGGAGCAGCCATTTGGAATAGTTCCAAGTGGAGTGTGGTAGCAATATTTATAGTATGACATAGAGATTTGCAAAGTACACACGAATCTGAATATAGCAGACCCCTTGACTAAGAGACCTCTCTCACATGCAAAGCATGACCGAGACCGAGAACTCATTGGGTGTTAGATTCATAACAATGTGAATCACATGGTGATGTGAACTAGATTGTTGACTTTAGTGCAAGTGGGAGACTGTTGGAAATATGCCCTAGAGGCAATAATAAATTAGTTATTATCATATTTCCTTGTTCATGGTAATCATTTATTATGCATGCTATAATTGTATTTATCGGAAACTCAGATACATGTGTGGATACATAGACAACACCATGTCCCTAGTATGCCTCTGATGGACTAGCTCATTGATCAAAGATGGTTAAGGTTTCCTAGCCATGGAGATGAGATGTCATTTGATAATGGGATCACATCATTAGGAGAATGATGTGATGGACAAGACCCAAACTATAATCGTAGCATATGATCGTGTCAGTTTATTGCTACAGTTTTCTGCATGTCAAGTATTTGTTCCTATGACCATGAGATCATGCAACTCACTGACACCGGAGGATTACCTTGTGCGTATAAGACGTCGCAACGTAATTGGGTGACTATAAAGGTGCTCTATAGGTATCTCCGAGGGTGTCTGTTGGGTTGGCGTGGATCAAGACTGGGATTTGTTACTCCGTGCGACAGAGAGGTATCTTAGGGCCCACTCGGTAATACGACATCGCAACAAGCCTTGCAAACAATGTGACTAAGTGTTAGCCACGGGATCTTGTATTACAGAACGAGTAAAGAGACTTTCCGGTAATGAGATTTAACTAGGTATAGAGATACCGACGATCGAATCTCGGGCAAGTAACATACCGAAGAACAAAGGGAACATCATACGGGATTAATTGAACCCTTGACATAGAGGTTCAACCAATAAAGATCTTCGTAGAATATGTACGAACCAATATGGGCATCCAGGTCCCGTTATTGGTTATTGACCGTAGAGGTGTCTCGGTCATATCTACATAGTTCTCGAACCCGCAAGGTCTGCACACTTAAGGTTCGGTGACGTTTCGGTAGTATAGAGTTATGTATGCTGGTGAACAAAGGTTGTTCGGAGTCCCGGATGAGATCTCGGACATCACGAGGAGCTCCGTAATGGTCCAGAGGTAAAGATTGATATATAGGAAGTCCTGTTTTGGTCACCGAAAAAGTTTCGGGCTCATCGGTAGTGTACCGGGAGTGCCGGGAGGGTGCCGAGGGACCATCAGGAGGGGTGTCTCGACCCAAAGGACCTCATGGGCTGTGGTAGGATTCAAACCAGGCCCTTGTGGGCTGGACTAAGCCCCCACTAAGGCCCATGCTGCTAGGGGTGGGAAAAACCCAAAAGGTGGAGAGGTGGAAAGAGTTTCCTAGTGGAAAGGAGGAATCCTCCTCCTAATAGGATTGGAGTAGGACTCCTCCACCTCCAATTTTGATGAAACCCTGTGGGTTTGAGGTTGCCTCCTACCCTCCCTCACTCCTATATATACTAGAGGATTTATAGGTGAGAGCTAACTGTCAGGGATATACCCCGCGGTATGACCCGGGAGACAGTTATAACCCGGTTGTGAGTGCCTGGATGACCCTCCGGTTGTAAGTCCCCGGATGACTCTTCGGTTGTGAGTCCCTGGATGACACTCCGGTTGTGAGTCCCAGGATGACTCTCCGGTTGTGAGTCCCTGGATGACTCTCCGGTCGTAAGTCCCCGGATGACTATCTGGTTGTGAGTCCCCGGATGACTCTCCGGTTGTGAGTCTCTGGATGACTCTCAGGTTGTAAGTCCCCAGATGACTGTCCAATTGTAAGTCCCCGGATGACTCTCCGGTTGTAAGTCCCTTGATGACTCACCGGTTGTAAGTCCCCGGATGACTCACCGGTTGTAAGTCCCCGGATGACTCTTCAGTTGTAAGTCCGCGGATGACTCTCAAGTCGTAATTCCCTGAAGATGAGTCTCCAGTGTAAGCCACCCAGTGTAAGCCGCCCGGTGACTTAGAAGCCCATGAAGAGAAGCCCACGATGGGAAGTCTCAATAGGAAGTCTCAATCCGACTTAGACTCTACATGTAAGCTGCTCCTTCAACTTATATAAGGAGGGGTGGGTCACCCCGAGAGGGGGAAGTTTTTAGACGTCTCAATAGACAGGTCTTAGATAGACAAGAGATTAGAGACTCTCGTGATTAGAGGTAGCAAAATAGCACCCTTGTAACCGAGAGGTCTTCTTCATCATCAATACCAGACAAGAAGGACGTAGGCTTTTACCTCCATCGGAGGGGCCGAACCTGGGTAAACTCCGCGTCTCTTGATTTCGATCAACACCTTCAAGCTGCCACATAGTTGCGTTTATGCCCCAAACCTAAGTCCGTTCACCCGGACATCTGCCATGACAAATCCACGACAGTTGGCGCCCACCATGGGGCTGCGCACGGTGATGTTGTGTTATTGGAGGGATCTCTTTAGAAATCGAGAAATTTGATGAGTCGGAGGAAGAAGAGCCTGCACGGATCAATCATGTAGGATAACCCGGCATGATGCAACCTTGAGCTAAGCCGGCCAAATTCATTGTTTTATTATCAGAATCATGATGAACTTTGGAATTTATAGTACAAGGATCGAAGTTAGTAGTGCGGCCGCCACGACAATCACAGGAGAACCGTCAAGCAGACCTAGCTGCAAATTCTGACGAAGTTCGATAAAGATTTGGGTCAACACTACATATCCTCGATGGTGGAGGAGACTTGTTTCACATTGGTACATCCAGCGGTTCTGGGTCCAAAAAAAGAGTAAGCTGGGCCTGTTACAGATTGAACAGACCATTCTCGACCCGGAAAAGTATGTTGACCACCAGCCTCTCACCGCGCGACTCGCCTCCACCGGCTCCCGCCTCCGTCAGGAGCCGCCTCTTCGCCCACGCGCCACAGCCGCCGCGGCCTCGACCTGCCATAGCTGCGACCCGTCACCGGCTTGACTAAGTCCCGAGCCACCCCCGTGCGTCGCCAGGCAGGCCCCGTCAGGGTGCCCCGCTCCAAAGCCGCGTTGTTGTAGCCCCGTTAGGGTGCCCCGCTCCAAAGCCGTGTTGCCGTAGCCCCGTCAGGGTGCCCCGCTCCAAAGCCGCCTCCGCTTTCACGTTGCCTCCTGCTACCGCTCTACCGTGAGCCGCTGGCCAGCAAGTCCTGTGAGCCACCCTACCAAGACCTGACCGGGCCGCCGCCATGGCCTCACCTCAAGCCATAACCGCTTCACCTCACCCTTGTCTCGAGCCGACCATCTCTGAGCCGCTGCTCCTGCCTGCGCCGCTCCCGTGGCTCATCTTTTCACCACGGCGTCGCCTTGCCGCTGTTGAGCCGTTGCATTATGCCGCACCACGTGCTCGCCACCACAACAACTACGAGCCGCTGCTATGGCTCTGCCCCGCATCGCGCCACCCTCGCCGGAGCCGGTGTTGAGCCGCTGCCTCTGCCTGTGAGCCGCCGGCCGACCTCCGCACTATAGCCGTTGTTGCCTTTGAGTCGGCCCCGTCTCGAACTCGCCGACCAGGCCACGCCGCGCTGCTGCTGCCTTCGGACCTCCGCCAGCCGAGCCGCCCTACATTGTTGCTTCAGCCGGCTTCCGTGCCGCACCGCTCGTTCCGCCCCGCCAGCTGCAAGTGCCTCTCCTACCGCAACCCGCCGGTGCCTCTCCTTCCGCGAACTGCGACCCGCCGGCGCTATCTCTCTCCCTCAGCATGCCCGGAAGCCGCCGCTCCGATCGTCGCCCTCATAGGCCAGCTGCTTGAGGCCCACTAGAGATAGAGAGAGGGTTGTTGGAAATATGCCCTAGAGGCAATAATAAATTAGTTATTATCATATTTCCTTGTTCACGATAATCGTTTTCTATCCATGCTATAATTGTATTGATCGGAGACTTAGATGCATGTGTGGATACATAGACAAAACCATGTCCCTAGTATGCCTCTAATAGACTAGCTCGTTGATCAAAGATGGTTAAGGTTTCCTAGCCATGGACATGAGATGTCATTTGATAAACGGGATCACATCATTAGGAGAATGGTGTGATGGACAAGACCCAAACTACAAACGTAGCATATGATCATGTCAGTTTATTGCTACTGTTTTCTGCATGTCAAGTATATGTTCCTATGACCATGAGATCATGCAACTCACATACATCGGAGGAGTGCCTTGTGTGTATCAAACGTCGCAACATAACTGGGTGACTATAAAGGTGCTCTATAGGTATCTCCGAGGGTGTCTGTTGAGTTGGCATGGATCAAGATTGGGATTTGTTACTCCGTGTGACGGAGAGGTATCTCAGGGCCCACTCGGTAATACAACATCACAATAAGCCTTGCAAGCAATGTGACTAAGTGTTAGTCACGGGATCTTGTATTACGGAACGAGTAAAGAGACTTGCCGGTAATGAGGTTGAACTAGGTATGGAGATACCGACGATTGAATCTCGAGCAAGTAACATACCGAAGAACAAAGGGAACATCATACGGGATTAACTGAATCCTTGACATAGAGGTTCGACCGATAAAGATCTTCGTAGAATATGTAGGAACCAATATGTGCATCTAGGTCCCGCTATTGGTTATTGACCGTAGAGGTGTCTCGGTCATGTCTACATAGTTCTCGAACCCGCAGGGTCTGCACACTTAAGGTTCGGTGACGTTTCGGTAGTATAGAGTTCTGCATGGTGGTGACAGAAGGTTATTCGGAGTCCCAAATGAGATCTCGGACGTCACGTGGAGCTCCGGAATGGTCCGGAGGTAAAGATTGATATATAGGAAGTCCTATTTTGGTCACCGGAAAAGTTTCGGGCTTATCGGTAGTGTACCAGGAGTGCCGGGAGTGTACCGGGAGACCATCGGGAGGGGTATTTCGACCAAAGAGGCTACATGGGTTGTGGGAGAGTAAATACCAGCCCTTTGTGGGCTGGTGGAAGTCCCACACAAGGCCCATGCGGCTGGGAAGAAAAGCCCAAAGAGAAAAAGGTGGAAAAGGCAAAAAAGGCAAAAATAAGGAGGAGTCTAGTCCTACTAGGATTGGAGGAGGAATCCTCCAATCCCACTAGGTTCGGCCGACTCAAGGGATGCTTCATTGGCAGCCAAGCCTCCTCCTCCTCTCCTCCTATATATACTAGAGGATTTTAGGGTTTTGGCAGAGAATTTTCAGCCACGTGCTGCCCGTTCCTCTACTGCATAGTTTCACCTCTAGATCGGATTTCTGCAGTGCTTAGGCGAAGCCCTGCCGGAATAGCTCCACCACCATCTCCGGAGCGCCATCACGCTGCCAGTGAACTCTTCTACTTCTCCGCTACCTCTTGCTAGATCAAGAAGGCGGAGATCGTCATCGAGCTGTACGTGTGTTGAACGCGGAGGTGTCGTCCGTTCGGCGCTAGATTGGAAGGACCGTGATCAAGATCGCGAGACGGATCGTGATGAGTTCGCGGGATGGATCATGATGAGTTTGCGGGACGGATCATGATGAATTCGCGGGATGGATTGTGATGAGATCGCGGGACGGATCTTGATGAGTTCGCGGGACGGATCGTGATTGGATTGCGGGACGGATCGTGATGAGATCGCGGGACGCTCGGCAATTTGGATCGCAAAGACGTTCGACTACACCTACCGTGTTTCTTAACGCTTTCCACTTAGCGATCTACATGGGTATGTAGATCCACTCTCCCTCTCGTAGATTCTCATCACCATGGATAGATCTTGCGTGTGCGTAGGAAAATTTTTGTTTCCCATGCAACGTTCCCTATCAGTGGCATCACGAGCTAGGTCTATGTGTAGATGAGATCTCGAGTAGAAAACAAAAGGTTTGTGGGCGTTGATGCTTAGATTGCTTCCTCCCTTGGTCGGATTTTGGTTCAGATGTATTGTGAGATGAAGCGTCCCGGACCAACATTACTCGTACGCTTACGAGAGATCGGTTCCCTTGACCACAACTTGTTGCATAGGTGGCTTGCGGGTGCCAGTTTCTCTCACTTTAGTTGGATCAGATTCGACAAAGGCGGTCCTTGAGAAGGTTGAAAAGCAACTAGTGTATCACCGTTGTGGTTTTTGCGTAGATGAGAATTGTTCTTGCTAGATACCCATAGCAGCCACGTAAAACATGCAGCAACAATTAGAGGACGTCTAGCTTGTTTTTGCAGGGTATGTTGTGATGTGATATGGCCAATTAAATGATGTGATATATGTGATGTATGAGATGATCATGTGATGTATAGATTATCACGACTTGCATGTCGATGAGTATGGCAACCGGCAGGAGCCATAGGGTTGTCTTTAATTATTGTATGACCTGCGTGTCAATCATTAAACGCTATGTAATGCTTTACTTTATCGCTAAACGGTAGCAATAGTAGTAGAAGCATGTTAGGCGCGACAACCCCGATGGAGACACATTCATGGTGTCATGGAGATCAAGATGATGAAGATCATGGTCTCATGGCGGTGACGATGGAGATCATGCCGGTGCTTTCTAGATGGAGATCAAAAGCACAAGTTCATGGCCATATCATGTCACTTATGATTTGCATGTGATTTTAATCCTTTTATGCACCTTGTTTTGCTTAGGACATGGTAGCATTATAAGGTGATCCCTCACTTAATTTGAAGATAAATTTTGTTCTCCCCGAGTGTGCACCGTTGCGAAAGTTCGTCGTGTTGAGACACCACATGATGATCAGGTGTGATAGACTCTACGTTCACATACAACGGGTGCAAGCCAGTGTTGCACATGCAGAACACTCGGGTTAAACTTGACAAGCCTAGCATGTAAAGACATGCCCTCGGAACACAAGAGACCAAAAGGTCGAACATGAGTCATATAGTAGATATGATCAACATGATGATGTTCACCATTGAAACCACCTCAACTCACGTGATGATCCGACAAGAGTTGGTGAATTTGGATCATGTTTCACTCGAATGACCGGAGGGATGTCAATTTGAGTGGGAGTTCTTAAGTAATATGATTAATTGAACTCATTATCATGAACATAGTCAGTAGTGACTTTGCAAAATTATGTTGCAGATTACTAGCTCACGATGTAGATCCCTTGAATTTTTATATGTTCCTAGAGAAATAGAGTTGAAAGATGATGGTAGCAATATTGCGGACTGGGTCCGTGATCTGAGGATTGTCCTCATTGCTGCACAGAAGGCTTATGTCCTTAATGCACCGCTCGGTGCGCCAACCCCTCTAGCGTCGTCTGTAGATGTGGTGAACATCTGACAGGCATGTTCTGATGACTACTTGATAGTTTAGTGCGTCTTGCATTACGGCTTACAATTGAGGCTCCGAAACGTTTTGAACATCACGAAACATATGAGATGTTCTAAGAGCTGAAATTAGGATCTTAGGCTTGTGCCCGTGTTGCGAGATATGAGATCTCCGACAAGATTCTTTGCCTGCAAGATGAAAGAGAATAGCTCAATCGTTGAGCATGTGCTCAGATTGTCTGGGTGCTACAATCGCTTGAATCGAGTGGGAGTTGATCTTCCAGATAAGATAGTGATTGATATTTTTCTCCAAGTCACTGTCACTAAGCTACTGGAACTCGGTGATGAACTATAAACGCCAGGGATAGAAATAATGATCCCTGAGTTGTTCGCGATGTTTGACACCGTAAAGGTAGAAATCAAGAAGGAGCATCAAGTGTTGATGGTTAGTAAAACCACTAGTTTCGAGAAGGGCAAGGGCATGGAGGGAAACTTCATGGATAGCAAGTCAGTTGCTGCTCCAGTGAAGCAACCCAAAGTTGAACCCAAACCCGAGACTAAGTGCTTCGATTATGAGGAGAGCGGTCGCTGAAGCATAACAACCCTAGATACTTGGTAGATAAGAAGGCTGGCAACGCCGACAGAAGTATATTTGATATATGTGTTATTGATGTGTACCTTGCTAGTACTCCTAGTAGCACCTGGGTATTGGATACCGGTTCGGTTGCTAAATGTTAGTAACTCAAAATGAAAGCTACGGAATAAACAGAGAACTAGCTAAGGGTGAGGTGACGATGTGTGTTGGAAATGTTTCCAAGGTTGATGTGATCAACATCGCACGCTCTATGTACCTTCAGGATTAGTGACAAACCTAAATAAATGTTATTTGGTGTTTTGCGTTGAGCATGAACGTGATTGGATCATGTTTATTGCAGCACGGTTATTCATTTAAGTTAGAGAATAATGGTTATTCTATTTACATGAATAATACCTTCAATGGTCAAGCACCCAGTGAGAATGGTTTGTTGAATCTTGATCGTAGTAATACACATGTTCATAACATTGATGCCAAAAGATACAAAGTTAATAATAATAGTACCACATACTTGTGACACTGCCACTAAATGTCATATTGGTATAAAACGCATGAAGAAACTCCATGTTGATGGATCTTTGAACTCATTCGATTTCGAATCGGTTGAGACATGCGAACCATGCCTCTTGGTCAAGATGACTAAGGACCCCGTTTTCTGGTTTGATGGAGCGGGCAAGTGACTTATTGGAAATGATACATGTTGATGTATGCAATCCAATGAGTCTTATAGCGTGAGGTGGATATCGTTATTTTCTTACCTTCATTGATGATTTGAGTAGATATAGTGTATATTTGCTTAATGAAACACAAGTTTGAATCATTTGAAAGGTTCAAGCAAATTCAGAGTGAAGTTTAAGATCATCGTGACAAGAAGATAAAAAAAATGTCTACGATATGATCGTCGAGATGAATATCTGAGTTGCGAGTTTGGCATACATCTTTAGAAAATGTGAAAATTGTTTCACAACTCACGCCACCTGGAACACCATAGTGTGATGGTCTGTCCGAACGTCATAGTCGTGCTCTATTGGATATGGTGCATGCTATGATGTCTCTTATCGTTTTGTTACTATAATTTTGGGGTTATGCATTAGATACAACTACATTCACTTTAAATAGGGCACCATCCAAATCCGTTGAGATGACACCATGTGAATTATGGTTTGATAGAAACCTAAGCTGTCATTTCTTAATGTTTGGGGCTGCGACGCTTGTGTGGAAAATGTTTTCACCTAATGAGCTCGAACCCAAAGCGGACAAATGATCTTCATAGAATACCCTAAGAACAGTTGGGTGAACCTTCTATCTCAGATCCAAGCATAAAATGTTTGTTGCTAAAACTGGGTCCTTTCTCGAGACAAAGTTTCTCTCGAAAGAATTGAGTGGGAGGAAGATAGAACTTGATGAGGTTATTGAACCTTTGTTTCAACGAGAGAGTAGCGCAGTGCAGGAAGATGTTTCTGTGAAGCCTACGTTAGTTGAAGAGGAAGTTCATGATGATGATCATGAAGCTTCGGATCAAGTTACTATCAAACCTCGTAGGTCGACAAGGATGTGTACTGCTGCTGAGTGGTGCGGCAACCCTGTCTTAGAGGTCAAGTTGTTGTGCAACGATGAACCTACGAACTATGGAGAAGCGATGATGGGCCCGAAAACCAACAAATGGTTAGAGGCCATGAAATCCGAGAAAGGATCCATGTATGAAAACCAAGTATGGACTTTGGTGGACTTGCTTGTTGGATGGCAGGTCGTTAAGTACAAATGGGTCTTTGAAATGAAGACAGACGCTGATGGTAAATGTCACCATTTGTAAAGCTCGACTTTTTGCAACGAAGTTTACAACAAGTTCAAGGAGTTGACTGCGATGAGACTTTCTCACTCGTAGCGATGCTAAAGTCTGTTGAAATTATGTTAGCAGTTGCTGCATTTTCAATTATGAAATCTGGCAGATGGATGTCAAAGCATCGTTTCGTTAACGGTTTACTTGAGGAAAGGTTGTATGTGATACAACCAGAAGGTTTTGTCGGTACTAAGGATGCTAAAAGGTGTGCAAGCTTCAGTGATCCTTTTATAGACTGAAGCAAGCATCTCGGAGTTGGAATTGTTGGGGAACGTCGCATGGGAAACAAAAATTTTCCTACGCACACGCAAACCTATCCATGGTGATGAGCATCTACGAGAGGGAGAGTGGATCTACATACCCTTGTAGATCGCTAAGCGGGAAGCGTTAAGAAACACGGTTGGTGTAGTCGAACATCTTCGCGATCCAAATCGCCGAGCGTCTTGCGATCTCATCACGATCCGTCCTGCGATGCAATCACGATTCGTCCAATCAACTCATCACGATCCGTCCCGCGATCTCATCACGATCCGTCTCATGATCTTGATCACGATCTGTCCCGCGAACTCATCACGATCTGTTCCGCAATCTCATAACGAACCGTCTCGTGATCTCGATCACGGTCCTTCTGATCTAGCGCCGAACGGACGGCACCTCCGCGTTCAGCACACGTGCAGCTTGACGACGATCTCCACCGTCTTGATCCAGCAAGAGGAGGTGGAGAGGAGAGAGAGTTCACCGGCAGCATGATGGCGCTCCGGTGATGGTGGTGGAGTGATTCCGGCAGGGCTTTGCCTAAGCGCTGCGGAAAACCGATCTAGAGGAGAAACTGTGCACCGGTGAAACGGGTAGCACGTGGCCGGAAATTCCGTCCAAAAACCACCCAATCCACTAGTATATATAGGAGGAGAGGAGAGGAGAGGCAGCCAAGGCCTTTGGGTCGGCCGAAATAGGAGGTGGGAAGCAATCCTACTTCACCTCCAATCCTAGTTGGAGTAGGATTGCCTCCTATTGGCTGATTTTCCACTTTTTGCTTTCGGACTTTCTCTCCTGCACCATGGGCCTTTGTGGCTGTTTTCCCAGCCCACTAAGGGCTGGTTAATACTCTCCCACAGCCCATGGACCTCTTGGGGTCGAAGTACCCCTCCCGGAGGTCTCCCGGTACACTACCGGCACTCCCGGTACACTACCGATGAGCCCGAAACTTTTCCGAAAACCAAACTGGGACTTCCTATATATGAATCTTTACCTCCGGACCATTCCGGAGCTCCTCGTGACATCCGGGATCTCATCCGGGACTCCGAACAAACTTCAGTCACCACCATACATAACTCTACACTACCGAAACGTCACCGAACCTTAAGTGTGCAGACCCTGCGGGTTCGAGAACTATGTAGACATGACCGAGACACCTCTACGGTCAATAACCAATGGCGGGACCTGGACGTCCACATTGGTTCCTACATATTCTACGAAGATCTTTATCGGTCGAACCTCTATGTCAAGGATTCAGTTAATCCCGTATAACGTTCCCTTTGTTCTTCGGTATGTTACTTGCCCGAGATTCGATCGTCGGTATCTCCATACCTAGTTCAACCTCGTTACCGGCAAGTCTCTTTACTCGTTCCGTAATACAAGATCCCGCAACTAACAATTAGTCACATTGCTTGCAAGGCTTATTGTGATGTTGCATTACCGAGTGGGCCCCGAGATACCTCTCCGTTACACGGAGTAACAAATCCCAGTCTCGATCCATGCCAACTCAACAGACACCATCGGAGATACCTGTAGAGCACCTTTATAGTCACCTAGTTACGTTGCGACGTTTGATACACACAAGGCACTCCTCCGATATCCGTGAGTTGCATGATCTCATGGTCATAGGAACATATACTTGACATGATCATATGCTATGTTTGTAGTTTGGATCTTATCCATCACATCATTCTCCTAATGATGTGATCCCGTTATCAAATGACATCTCATGTCCATGGCTAGGAAACCTTAACCATCCTTCGATCAACGAGCTAGTCCATTAGAGGCATACTAGGGACATGGTTTTGTCTATGTATTCACACATGCATTTAAGTCTCCGATCAATACAATTATAGCATGGATAATAAACGATTATCATGAACAAGGAAATATGATAATAACCAATTTATTATTGCCTCTAGGGCATATTTCCAACAGTCTCCCACTTGCACTAGAGTCAATAATCTAGTTCACATCACCATGTGATTCGCATTGTTATGAATCTAACACCCAATGAGTTCTGGGGCTCGATCATGCTTTGCATGTGAGAGAGGTCTTATAGTCAACGGGTCTGCGATATTCAGATTCGTGTGTACTTTGCAAATCTCTATGTCAAACCGTAAACACTGCTACCACACTCCACTTGGTACTATTTCCAAATGGTTGCTCCACTATACGTATCCAGATTGCTACTACTAGTCATCCGGATAGGTGTTAAAGCTTGCATCGACTTAACTCTTTACGACGAACTCTTTATCACCTCCATAATCAAGAAACATTTCCTTAGTCCTCTGGTTACTAAGGATAATTCCGATCGCTGTCCAGTGATCCACTCCTGGACCACACTTGTACCCCTTGACAGACTCATGGCAAGGCACACACAGGTGCGGTACACAGCATGACATACTATACAGAGCCTATGGCTAAGGCATAGGGGACGACGTTCGTCCTTTCTCTTCCTTCTGCCGTGGTTGAGCTTTGAGTCTCACTCAACTTCACACCTTACAAATCAGGCGAGAACTCTTTCTCTGACTGATCCATTTTGAACTCTTTAAAAATCTTTGTCAAGGTATGTACTCATTGAAAGTCTCATCAAGTCATCTTGATCTATCTCTATAGATCTTGATGCTCAACAATTTGGTAGCTTTATCCAGGTCTTCCTTTGAAAATCACTTTCCAAACAACCATTTATGCTTTCCAGAGATCCTACATTATTTCCGATCAACAATATGTCATCCACATATACTTATCAAAAATTCTATAGTGCTCCCACTCACTTTGTTGCAAATACAAGTTTCTTGTAAACTTTGTATAAACTCAAAAACTTTGATCAACTCATCAAAGTGTATATTCCAACTCCGAGATGCTTCCTTCGGTCCATGGAAGGATCACCGAAGCTTGCACCCCTTTTAGCATCCTTAGGACTGACAAAACCTTCTGGTTGTATCACATACAATCTTTCCTCAAGTAAACCGTTAAGGAAACGATGTTTTGACATCCATCTGCCAGATTTCATAATTGAAAACGCAGCAACTGCTAACATAATTCCAACAGACTCTAGCATCGCTACGAGTGAGAAAGTCTCATCGCAGTCAACCCCTTGAACTTGTCACAAACATCTTTGCAACAAGTCGAGCTTTACAAATGGTGACAATTACCATCAGCGTTTGTCTTCATTTTAAAGATCCATCTGTACTCAACGACTTGCTGTCCAACGAGCAAGTCTACCAAAGTCTATACTTGGTTTTCATACATGGATCCTATCTCGGATTTCATGGCCTCCAACCATTTGTCGGAATTCGGGCCCATCATTGCTTCTCCATAGCTCGTAGGTTCATCGTTGTCCAACAACATGACCTCCAAGACAGAGTTGTCGTACCGCTTAGGAGCAGTACACATCCTTGTCGACCTACGAAGTTCGATAGTAACTTGATCCTAAAGTTTCATGATCATCATCATTAACTTCCTCTTCAACTAACGTAGGCTTCACAGAAACATCTTTCTGCGCTGCGCTATTCTCTGGTTGAACAAAGGTTTAACAACCTCATCAAGTTCTATCTTCCTCCCACTCAATTCTTTCGAGAGAAACTTTTTCTCGAGAAAGGACCCAGTTCTAGCAACAAACACTTTGCACTCGGATCTGAGATAGAAGGCATACCCATCTGTTCTTAGGGTATTCTATGAAGATACATTTGTCCGCTTTGGGTTCTAGCTTATTATGTGAAAACATTTTCCACACAAGCATCGTAGCCCCAAACATTAAGAAATGACAGCTTAGGTTTCTGTCAAACCATAATTCACACGGTGTCATCTCAACGGATTTAGATGGTGCCCTATTTAAAGTGAATGTAGTTGTCTCTAATGCATAACCCCAAAATTATAGTAGTAAAACGATAAGAGACATCATAGCACGCACCATATCCAATAGAGCATGACTATGATGTTCGGACACACCATCACACTATGGTGTTCCAGGAGGCGTTAGTTGTGAAACAAATTTCACATTGTCTTAAGTTGTATGCCAAACTCGTAACTCAGATATTCACCTCCACGATCATATCGCAGTCATTTTTATCTTGTTGTCACGATGATCTTAAACTTCACTCTGAATTTGCTTGAACCTTTCAAACGATTCAGACTTGTGTTTCATTAAGTAAATATACACTATATCTACTCAAATCATCAGTGAAGGTATGAAAATAACGATATCCACTGCACGCTACAAGACTCACTGGATTGCATACATCAACATGTATCATTTCCAATGAATCACTTGCCCGCTCCATCCAACGGGATCCTTTAGTCATCTTGCCCAAGAGGCATGGTTCGCATGTCTCAACCAATTCGAAATCGAATGAGTCCAAAGATCCATCAGCATGGAGTTTCTTCATGCGCTTTATACCAATATGACATTCTGCGGTAGTGCCACAAATATGTGGTACTATCATTATTAACTTTGTATCTTTTGACATCAATGTTATGAACATGTGTATTACTACGATCAAGATTTCAACAAACCATTCTCACTGGGTGCATGACCATTGAAGGTATTATTCATGTAAACAGAATAACCATTATTCTCTAGCTTTAAATGAATAACCGTATTGCAACAAACATGATCTAATCATGTCCATGCTCAACGCAAAACACCAAATAACATTTATTCAGGTTTGTCACTAATCCTGAAGGTAAAGAGAGCGTGCGATGTTGATCACATCAACCTTGGAAACATTTCCAACACATATCGTCACCTCACCCTTAGCAAGTTCTCCGTTTATCCGGTAGCTTTTATTTCGAGTTACTAACATTTAGCAACCGAACCGGTATCCAATACCCAGGTGCTACTAGGAGTACTAGCAAGGTACACATTAATAACTCGTATATCAAATATATTTCTATCGATGTTGCCAGCCTTCTTATCTACCAAGCATCTAGGGTTGTTCTGCTTCACCGACTGCTCACCTCATAATAGAAGCACTTAGTCTCGGGTTTGAGTTCAAATTTGGGTTGCTTCACTGGAACAGCAACTGACCTTCTATCCATGAAGTTTCCCTCCTTGCTCTTGCCCTTCTCGAAACTAGTGGTTTGATTAACCATCAACACTTGACGCTCCCTTTTGATTTCTACCTTCGCGGTGTCAAACATCGCGAACAGCTCAGGAATCATTATTTCTATCCCTGACAATTTATAGTTCATCACCAAGTTCTAGTAGCTTAGTGACGGTGACTTGGAGAACTATGTCAATCACTATCTTATCTAGAAGATCAACTCCCACTTGATTCAAGCGATTGTAGCACCCAGACAATCTGAGTACATGCTCAACGCTTGAGCTATTCTATTTCATCTTGCAGGCAAAGAATCTTGTTGGAGATCTCATATCTCGCAACACGGGCACGAGCCTGAGATCCTAATTTCAGCTCTTAGAAACATCTCATATGTTCCGTGATGTTCAAAACGTTTTGGAGCCTCAATTCTAAGCTGTAATGCATGACGCACTAAACTATTAAGTAGTCATCAGAACGTGCCTGTCAGATGTTCACAACATCTACAGACGACGCTAGAGGGGTCGGCGCACCGAGCAGTGCACTAAGGACATAAGCCTTCTATGCAGCAATGAGGACAATCCTCAGATCACGGACCCAGTCCACAATATTGCTACCATCATCTTTCAATTCTATTTCTCTAGGAACATATAAAAAATACAAGGGAGCTACAGTGTGAGCTAGTAATATACAACATAATTTGCAAAGACACTTTGACTATGTTCATGATAATGAGTTCAATTAATCATATTACTTAAGAACTCCCACTCAAATTGACATCCCTCCGATCATTCGAGTGATACATGATCCAAATTCACCAACTCAAGTCCGATCATCACGTGAGTTGAGGTGGCTGCAATGGTGAACATCATTATGTTGATCATATCTACTATATGACTCATGTTCGACCTTTTAGTCTCTCGTGTTCCGAGGCCATGTCTGTACATGCTAGGCTCGTCAAGTTTAACCCGAGTGTTCTGCGTGTGCAACACTGGCTTGCACCCGTTGTATGTGAACGTAGAGTCTATCACACCCGATCATCACGTGGTGTCTCAACACGACGAACTTTCGCAACGGTGCACACTCGGGGAGAACACAATTTATTTTGAAATTAAGTGAGGGATCACCTTGTAATCCTACCGTCGTCCTAAGCAAAACAAGGTGCATAAAAGGATTAACATCACATGCAAATCATAAGTGACATGATATGGCCATGATCTTGTGCTTTTGATCTCCATCATGAAAGCACCAGCATGATCTCCATCGTCACCGACATGACACCATGATCTCCATCAACTTGATCTCCATCAATGTGTCGCCATCGGGGTTGTCACGCCCTGCATGCTTCTACTACTATTTCTACCGTAGCGATAAAGTAAAGCATTACATAGCGCTTAATGATTGACACGCAGGTCATACAATAATTAAAGACAACCCTATGGCTCCTGCCGGTTGCCGTATTCATCGACATGCAAGTCGTGATAATCTATACATCACATGATCATCTCATACATCACATATATCGCAGGATGTGTACTGCTGCTGAGTGGTGCGGCAACCCTGTCTTAGAGGTCAAGTTGTTGTACAACGATGAACCTACAAACTATGGAGAAGCGATGATGGGCCCGGAAACCAACAAATGGTTAGAGGCCATGAAATCCGAGAAAGGATCCTTGTATGAAAACCAAGTATGGACTTTGGTGGACTTGCTCGTTGGATGGCAGGTCGTTAAGTACAAATGGGTCTTTGAAATGAAGACAGACGCTGATGGTAAATGTCACCATTTGTAAAGCTCGACTTGTTGCAACTAAGTTTACGACAAGTTCAAGGAGTTGACTGCGATGAGACTTTCTCACTCGTAGCGATGCTAAAGTCTGTTGAAATTATGTTAGCAGTTGCTGCATTTTCAATTATGAAATCTGGTAGATGGATGTCAAAACATCGTTTCGTTAACGGTTACTTGAGGAAAGGTTGTATGTGATACAACCATAAGGTTTTGTCGGTACTAAGGATGCTAAAAGGTGTGCAAGCTTCAGTGATCCTTTTATAGACTGAAGCAAGCATCTCGGAGTTGGAATTGTTGGGGAACGTCGCATGGGAAACAAAAAAATTCCTACGCACACGCAAACCTATCCATGGTGATGAGCATCTACGAGAGGGAGAGTGGATCTACATACCCTTGTAGATCGCTAAGCGGGAAGCGTTAAGAAACACGGTTGGTGTAGTCGAACATCTTCGCGATCCAAATCGCCGAGTGTCCCGCGATCTCATCACGATCTGTCCCGCAATGCAATCAGGATCCGTCCCATGAACTCATCACGATCCGTCCCGCGATCTCATCACGAACCGTCTCGCGATCTCGATCACGGTCCTTCCGATCTAGCGCCGAACGGACGGCACCTCCGCGTTCAGCACACGTGCAGCTTGATGATGATCTCCACCGTCTTGATCCAGCAAGAGGAGGTGGAGAGGAGAGAGAGTTCACCGGCAGCATGACGGCGCTCCGGTGATGGTGGTGGAGTGATTCTGGCAGGGCTTCGCCTAAGCGCTGCGGAAAACCGATCTAGAGGAGAAACTGTGCACCGGTGAAACGGGTAGCACGTGGCCGGAAATTCTGTCGAAAAACCACCCAATCCACTAGTATATATAGGAGGAGAGGAGAGGAGGGGCAGCCAAGGCCTTTGGGTCGGCCGAAATAGGAGGTGGGAAGCAATCCTACTTCACCTCCAATCCTAGTTGGAGTAGGATTGCCTCCTATTGGCTGATTTTCCACTTTTTGCTTTAGGACTTTCTCTCCTGCGCCATGGGACTTTGTGGCTGTTTTCCCAGCCCACTAAGGGCTGGTTAATACTCTCCCACAGCCCATGGACCTCTTGGGGTCGAAGTACCCCTCCCGGAGGTCTCCCGGTACACTACCGGCACTCCTGGTACACTACCAATGAGCCCGAAACTTTTCCGGAAACCAAACTGGGACTTCCTATATATGAATCTTTACCTCCGGACCATTCCGGAGCTCCTCGTGACGTCCGGGATCTCATCCGGGACTCCAAACAAACTTCGGTCACCACCATACATAACTCTACACTACCGAAACGTCACCGAACCTTAAGTGTGCAGACCCTGCGGGTTCGAGAACTATGTAGACATGACCGAGACACCTCTACGGTCAATAACCAATGGCGGGACCTGGACATCCACATTGGTTCCTACATATTCTACGAAGATCTTTATCGGTCGAACCTCTATTTCAAGGATTCAGTTAATCCCGTATAACGTTCCCTTTGTTCTTCGGTATGTTACTTGCCCAAGATTCGATCGTCGGTATCTCCATACCTAGTTCAACCTCGTTACCAGCAAGTCTCTTTACTCGTTCCGTAATACAAGATCCCGCAACTAACAATTAGTCACATTGCTTGCAAGGCTTATTGTGATGTTGCATTACCGAGTGGGTCCCGAGATACCTCTCCGTTACACGGAGTAACAAATCCCAGTCTCGATCCATGCCAACTCAACAGACACCATCGGAGATACCTGTAGAGCACCTTTATAGTCACCCAGTTACGTTGCGACGTTTGATACACACAAGGCACTGCTCCGATATTCGTGAGTTGCATGATCTCATGGTCATAGGAACATATACTTGACATGCAGAAAACAGTAGCAATAAACTAACACGATCATATGCTATGTTTGTAGTTTGGGTCTTATCCATCACATCATTCTCCTAATGATGTGATCCCGTTATCGAATGACATCTCATGTCCATGGCTAGGAAACCTTAACCATCCTTCGATCAACGAGCTAGTCCATTAGAGGCATACTAGGGACATGGTTTTGTCTATGTATCCACACATGCATTTAAGTCTCCGATCAATACAATTATAGCATGGATAATAAACGATTATCATGAACAAGGAAATATGATAATAACCAATTTATTATTGCCTCTAGGGCATATCTCCAACAGGAATGTACACTTTGATGAGGTGATCAAAGTTTTTGAGTCTATACAAAGTTTATGAGAAACTTGTATTTGCAATAAAGTGAGTGGGAGCACCATAGAGTTTCTGATAAGTATATGTGGATGACATATTGCTATTCCGAAATAATGTGGAATTTCTGGAAAGCATAAACGGTTGTTTGAAAAGTGATTTTCAAAGAAAGACCTGAATAAAGCTACCTAATTGTTGAGCATCAAGATCTATAAAGATAGATCAAGATGTTTGATCAGACTTCCAATGAGTACATACCTTGACAAGATTTTGAAAGAGTTCAAAATGGATTAGTCAGAGAGAAGTGTTCTCGCCTGCTTTGTAAGGTGTGAAGTTGAGTGAGACTCAAAGCTCAACCATGGTAGAAGAAAGAGAAAGGACGAATGTCATCCCCTGTGCCTTAGTCATAGGCTCTGTATAGTATGCCATGTTGTGTACCGCACCTGTGTGTGCCTTGCCATGAGTCCGTCAAGGGGTACAAGAGTGATCCAGGAGTGGATCACTGGACAGCAGTCAAGCTTATCCTTAGTAACTAAAAGACTAAGGAGACATTTCTTGATTATGAAGGTGATAAAGGGTTCGTCGTAAAGAGTTACATCGATGCAAGCTTTAACACCAATCCGGATGACTCGTAGTAGCAATCTGGATACGTATAGTGGAGCATCCATTTGGAATAGTACCCAGTGGAGTGTGGTAGTAGTGTTTATAGTTTGACATAGAGATTTTCAAAGTACACACGGATCTGAATGCCGCAGACCTGTAGACTATAAGACCTCTCTCACATGCAAAGCATGATCGAGCCCACAACTCATTGGGTGTTAGATTCATAACAATGCGAATCACATGGTGATGTGAACTAGATTATTGACTCTAGTGCAAGTGGGAGACTGTTGGAAATATGCCCTAGAGGCAATAATAAATTAGTTATTATCATATTTACTTGTTCATGATAATCGTTTGCTATACATGTTATAATTGTATTGATCGGAGATTAGATGCATGTGTGGATACATAGACAAAACCATGTCCCTAGTATGCCTCTAATAGACTAGATCATTGATCAAAGATGGTTAAGGTTTCCTAGCCATGGACATGAGATGTCAATTGATAAACGGGATCACATCATTAGGAGAATGGTGTGATGGACAAGACCCAAACTACAAACATAGCATATGATCGGGTCAGTTTATTGCTACTGTTTTCTGCATGTCAAGTATATGTTCCTATGACCATGAGATCATGCAACTCATGGACATCGGAGGAGTGCCTTGTGTGTATCAAACGTTGCAACGTAACTGGGTGACTATAAAGGTGCTCTACAGGTATCTCCGAGGGTGTCTGTTGAGTTGGCATGTATCAAGACTGGGATTTGTTACTCCGTGTGACAGAGAGGTATCTCAGGGCCCACTCGGTAATACAACATCACAATAAGCCTTGCAAGCAATGTGACTAAGTGTTAGTCACGGGATCTTGTATTACGAAACGAGTAAAGAGACTTGCCGGTAATGAGGTTGAACTAGGTATGGATATACCGACGATCGAATCTTGGGCAAGTAACATACCGAAGAACAAAGGGAACATCATACGGGATTAACTGAATCCTTGACATAGAGGTTCGACCTATAAAGATCTTCATAGAATATGTAGGAACCAATATGGGCATCCAGGTCCCACTATTGGTTATTGACCGTAGAGGTGTCTTGGTCATGTCTACATAGTTCTCGAACCCGCAGGGTCTGCACACTTAAGGTTCAGTGACGTTTCGGTAGTATAGAGTTATGCATGGTGGTGACCGAAGGTTGTTCGGAGTCCTGGATGAGATCCCGGATGTCACTAGGAGCTCCAGACTGGTCCGGAGGTAAATATTGATATATAGGAAGTCCTATTTTGGTCGCCGGAAAAGTTTCGGGCTTATCGGTAGTGTACCGGGAGTGTCGGTAGTGTACCGGGAGACCATCGGGAGGGGTATTTCGACCCAAGAGGCTACATGGGCTGTGGGAGAGTAAATAACAGCCCTTTTGGGTTGGTGGAAGTCCCACACAAGGCCCATGTGGCTGGGAAGAAAAGCCCAAAGAGAAAAAGGTGGAAAAAGGCAAAAAAAAGGCAAAAATAAGGAGGAGTCCTAGTCCTACTAGGATTGGAGGAGGAATCCTCCAATCCCACTAGGTTTGGCCGACCCAAGGGCTGCCTCTTTGGCAGCCAAGCCTCCTCCTCCTCTCCTCCTATATATACTAGAGGATTTTAGGGTTTTGGCACAGAATTTTCAGCCACGTGCTGCCCGTTCCTCTAGTGCATAGTTTCTCCTCTAGATCGGATTTCTGCAGTGCTTAGGCAAAGCCCTGCCGGAATAGCTCCACCACCATCTCCGGAGCATCGTCACGCTGCCGGAGAACTCTTCTACCTCTCTACTCCCTCTTGCTGGATCAAGAAGGCGGAGATCGTCATTGAGCTGTACGTGTGATGAACGCGGAGGTGCCGTCCGTTCGGCGCTAGATCGGAAGGACCGTGATCAAGATCGCGAGACGGATCGTGATGAGTTCGCAGGATGGATCATGATGACTTCGCGGGACGGATCATGACAAGATCACAGGACGGATCGTGATGAGTTCGCGGGATGGATCGTGATTGGATCGTGGGACGGATCATGATGAGATCGCGGGACGCTCGGTGATTTGGATCGCGAAGACGTTCGACTACACCAACCATGTTTCTTAACGCTTCCCGCTTAGCGATCTACAAGGGTACGTAGTTCCACTCTCCCTCTCGTAGATGCTCATCACCATGGATAGATCATTCGTGTGCGTAGGAAAATTTTTGTTTCCCATGCAACGTTCCCCATCAAGGGTCAGCTGTCACCACCCAAGAAAGGACTAGTTGCGGGATAAAACAATTGGGAGCTGCTTGAAAAAAATGGTTGGTCAATACGACCTGGAGGATCTGCTTGGAGCCGCCGGTCCTGGCTCCGCTGCGGTCACACTTCGAGCCGCCCTCGCCGCTGTGACTTCATGTCTGAGCCGTCGCCCTCTTAACCCATCGCGTGACTTCCCTTGCTGGCGTCGTGCTCGGACTCTACCGCACGTCACCATGGTCTCAGGCTGCTACCTCTAGGTTGGCCCGCTTTCACCACACCGAGCCGTTTTGCCTTGCCGGGGTGCCTCTGCAAAAACAACCATGTGTGAGACGCTCTCACCGTCTGCTTTGAGCCGCCCGGTTGGGATTGGACTCGTCTCTGCTCCCGCATGCTACCCTGTTGGCTGAAGTCATCATCAACCCCACGGCTGATACTTTCCGATAAAACATATCAGGACAATTATTCACTGCAAGAGCGATTCTCATGTGACGGATACAGAAGACGCACTGTCGGCATCATTCTGCACCAAACTTCGTCCGTACTGTACTGCTTAACGGGCGCGCGCGACCCGCCGCTCCTGTGGTCCGGTCTACATAAAGTCGTCGGGACAGCGACCGCTTGCATGAGCCGCTCAACGGACGAGCGCAAGACGCCGCCCACGGTCTGATCTACATCAGCATGCCAGGGGCTCACAGGTACAAGCCACCCAACGGACGTGCGCAAGATGCCGTCCATAGTGATTCTACGCCAGCATATCGGTGCAGTGCTCGTCGATACGAGCCGCCCAACGGGCAGGCACACAAGTCGCCGCCGCTACAATTTGGTTACCTTGAACAACCAGCTGGGACGAACCATCGACCGGATCATCGAAACAACTCATATGGGATCATCTATAATCCGCCGCGGTCAACTTCAACTTTCAGTGAAGATTCTCAAGCCGCCTCTTCGAGTCAATTTAAGACTCGGGGGCTATAGACATGGCGAGACACATTTGGTCGTTTCTCAATGAGAACCCCGGGTTTTTGCAAAGTTAAGCTGATCCCGAGGGCTACCACATCATTGGCGGAAGAATTAAAAAGTTGCCCAAGAGGACAAACCGCCAAGATATACTATTCAAACACGGGTGCCCGGATTCATTGGATCATCATAAAGTCACTTGGAGGCTTCTGCCGTTTTCTTCATTACAAGATGGCGACTTACAAGATGATGCAGAAAGTTGACTCCATCAACATGATCGTCCAGGGGACTTCCCACCCACTGGGTGTAGCTTATCAAACCCTATCGGTCGGCTCTCAAGCCAAATAGTTGACTCCGTCAACATGATCATCCAGGGGGCTTCCCACCCACCTAGTGTAGCTTATCAAACCATATCGGTCGGCTCTCATGTTGCCTTTCTGCCACAAACCAGCTCGGAGAATTCATTATTTTTCAAGAACCGCCCTATCATATATAATGCCGTGTCATCTGATTGACTGGTTCTCGGATTTCTTCAAATGCGCTCTGTAGTAATCTACAACACTCATGGATTTCTCCAACATATATTTGCTGGGTTGCACCGCAACCACGAGCAGGGATTTCATGTCAAAGACAAAGGAATTATTCCAGGATATTCATTCCAGGTTATATTACAACCACGGTCAAGGATTCATTCAACAAACTGTGGCGAGTCATATTATTCTCACATAGTCCCAAGTCGCCGCAGGCAGATGACCCGGCACTTGGGGGCTACACTATTCAAGTCCAGTTTATATGAAATATGCAAGTCCCATGTCGCTGCAAGCATGCACCATGGCACTTGGGGGCTAATGCAAGCCGGTTTTCAAATCATTACATTGTTAGCAAGACCATATTATCTCAAGGAGACGACCCGACACTTGGGGGCTATAGTACTCAACTGTTTAAACAGATTATATGGTTCAAATTGAATACCCGACCGGTCACATGATGATAAGCCGGCCCTTGGGGGCTACACCTGCTGAAGTTTCATAAGGTATAAGATAGTTATAAGTCCCAGGTTGCTACAGGCAGGACAAACCGGGACTTGGGGGCTACACAGTCCAAAATATTATTGCAAAGCACCAAGTTATCGTGGATAATCTTGGAGCTTGGGGGCTACAGGTAATATGGACATATCAAAAACTTTGAGGAACATTTTCAAGATGTTGATTATGGAGTTCAGTTGTTAGACCCGGCATCATCAACATTCATAACCCGGTGTTATCAGAAGATCATAACCTGCCAGAGTTTATATAAGCCGCCCTACTTCATAACAATGGAAGTCCGGATCTACGTCATGAGGATTTCTTATTTTCAAGATTTTCATTAAGACAAAGTATTGGAAGCCGATTCAATGGCATATGGGTGTTCTATTCTCAATATTTTTCAAAGGACATTGACAAGCAAGACGATTCTCAAGATGACTCATTCATATGCAGAGAGACCCGGAATTCTGAGAAGCCACTTCATAAGCCGGCCAAAGGAGCAAGACGGCCATTTAACATATTTACTATTCTCATTTTAGGAGGTTACCATGAATAAATTCAAGCTAACCTGGGGGCTAATGTGGGGGATATACCCCGCGGTATGACCTGGGAGACAGTTATAACCCGGTTGTGAGTCCCTGGATGACTCTCCGGTTGTGAGTCCCCGGATGACTCTTCGGTTGTGAGTCCCCGGATGACTCTCAGGTTGTGAGTCCCTAGATGACTCTCCGGTTGTGAGTCCCTGGATGACTCTCCGGTTGTAAGTCCCCGAATGAATCTCCAGTTGTGAGTCCCTGGATGACTCTCCGGTTGTAAGTCCCCGGATGACTCTCCGGTTGTAAGTCCCCGGATGACTCACCAATTGTAAGAACCCGGATGACTCACCGATTGTAAGTCCCCGGATGACTCTTCAGTTGTAAGTCCCTGGATGACTCTCCAGTTGTAATTCCCTGAAGATGAGTCTCCACTGTAACCCGCCCAGTGTAAGCCGCCCGACGTAAGCCACCCGGTGACTGAGAAGCCCATGAAGAGAAGCCCATGATGGGAAGTCTCAATAGGAAGTCTCAATCTGACCTAGACTCTACATGTAAGCCGCCCCTTCAGCTTATATAAGGAGGGGCGGGTCACCCCGAGAGGGGGAAGTTTTTAGACGTCTCAATAGACAGGTCTTAGATAGACAAGAGATTAGAGAATCTCATGATTAGAGGTAGCAAAACAGCACCCTTGTAATCGAGAGATCTTCTTCATCATCAATACCAGACAAGCAGGACATAGGCTTTTACCTCCATCGGAGGGGCCGAACCTGGGTAAACTCCGCGTCTCTCGATTCCGATCAACCCCTTCAAGCCGCCACATAGTTGCGTTTCTGCCCCAAACCTAAGTCCGTTAGCCCGGACATCTGCTGTGACAAATCCACGACACTAACCCTAATTGCCACCTACTGCCCTCTTCTTCCTCTAGATCTGTTTCTCCTCTAGATTAGTTCTGCGGTGCTTAGGCAAAGCCCTGCAGGATTAGTTCACCACCACCACCACCACACCATTGTGATGCCGGAGAGCTCTTCTACCTCTATGCTCCCTCTTGCTGGATCAAGAAGGCGGAGATCGTCATCGAGTTGTACGTGTGTTGAACACGGAGGCGCCGTTCGTTCGGCGCTAGATCGGAAGGACCGTGATCAAGATCGCAAGACGATTCATGATTGGATCGTGGGACGGATCGTGATGGGATCGGGGGACGCTCGACGATTTGGATCGCGGAGACATTCGACTACATCAACCGCGTTTCTTAACGCTTATCGCTTAGCGGTCTACAAGGGTATGTAGATCCAATCTCCCTCTCGTAGATGCTCATCACCACGGATAGATCTTGCGTGTGCGTACGAAATTTTTTGTTTCCCATGCAACGTTCCCCAACAGAAAAGCCCTATGCAATTTTATTAAGTTGTTTAAGCAAATAGTACCAATGTTGGGTCTTGCCAGACATGTTTTAATCTCAACCGAATAATCAAGGGGGTCCCCATAACAACACCGAGCATGTTAGGAGTGCAAAGTATGGAAACATATCACCGGTAACAAGAAACTACGGCGCTAAAAGTGGAACAAAACATCGAGCAAAAGGCCAAGCCTTCCACCATACCAAGATATATATGTACATAAAATTAAATAGAAGATAATATTGTGATATGCCAGATATCCATGTTATCACATGGAAACAACCTGAACCTGCAACTAAGAACGCTATAAGAGGGGCTGAGCAACGGTAACTTAGCCAAACAAGGTTTGCTAGGATGTGGAGGGTTAGAGGCTATCATGACAATGTAGGAGGCTTGACATTCAAGTGGTAGGTAACGCATATGTAACGATAAGAATGAGACATCTAGCAAAGCAAAAATAGTGTCGGAATCCGGGTACGATCATCTTGCTTGTTGGTTCTTCAGAGGGGCATAGAGCGGGGTCCTCGTAGTGGTACTCTCCTAGATCTTCGTACTTAGGTTCAACACTCGCTTATACCCAAGATAAACAACAACAATAAACAACCAACCAAGGTACAATGCATAAACAAGATGATGCATGATTCATTTGAAGTATTTGGCATGGCAATCCTAAACTAGTCATGTTTCTCATGCAATAATTAAGTTATTTACAATTCTGGACAGAACCTCATGTTAAGTTTGGCGAGAAAATATCATCACGCGGAGCTAGGAGAGCCTGAGACGCCAGATCCCAAGGATCTAAACATGCATGATCATGGCAAATATGGATGCTTCATGCAAAAACGATGCAAATGCATATGTAGGACGTAGGAAACGGAGTTACGGTTCTCACGCTACGCTCATGGCAAGTTACGAAGGCCAAACACAAGACAATGAAGGCCATGGGCTATTCCTTGGCATTCCAAGTTATCCACTGGTTAGGCAATGAAAAACCAACCACAATAGAGTCAATGATCAAGCAAAACCATGGAGCATAGCTCCCACAAGTCACAAAACACTAAAACAAACAATCTGCCTCAAAACAGCAACATAGCAACTTTCCCAGCAAATATATAGAGCTACAGGAAGTTTCCAACCTCAAACAAAGCATTCACAGAAACTGCATGACATGCTTATCAAATCATCCAACTACACAAACTGGAAACAAAGCACATATCAATAAGCCTGAAGCTCACAAGTTGGCATGATGAAACAGATTCTAGGGACTTAGAGAAAATCACAGTTTTCTGGAATCTGAGTTAAGCTGATAGCAAGTTGATAGCAGAAACTAATGGTGATAGAGACCACCTCATGGCATGAAAATTAGCAGGATGTTAGAGGACAACATATACTTCAAAACACTAGCACTGAGCTTGAGCTAAAACACAACATATCACTTGGTAGCATCCACTCATCATGGCATAAAAATATTAACAGATACTCAGACTTAGAAATATTTAGCATGTTGAAATCAGCAACATTTTAATAGCCACTTTGGAGCATGGTTCCCACTTATATGCAATTTTATTATGACAAAAGTAAATACCATGGCAATGTACTCATGAAAAACTACCACTTCCATGTTGACACAAATATCATAGCATGCATGGATTAATTATAACTAAAATGACAAAATGGCACCTTGAGACAAAATGACATTTTGTCAAACTTGCTCAAATGACCAAACAAGTTGCGCCAATGAATTCCTTGGGTGATTCTACCCCAAAATCATATATCACACTCATATGTTTGCATGGAACAACATAGCATAACACTAGCTCGAAAATTATCCTACAATCCCATAAGTCAAAACTTACCTAACATGCTCATGTTCATATATGCACATATCCAGTTTTAATAATATTACCAAAAATGGAAAAGTCTATTTATATCATATTAAAACATAAAAACACAATAAAAGAAAAAACAAAATACAGGAGGGGCCCACCTGGCATAGTCACCAGGGCCCCCTAGTGGATGACAAGTGGGGCCAGGCCCACTTGTCATACACACACAACACCACACACACACATACACACCTGCCAAACATACACACACACACTTACTCATACATCAAGCCACACCAGATCCCTGCTGGCCACAGGAGATCCTGCACACACCAAGCACACACTGGCACACACGCACTAGCTGCACAGCCACACGGGATCCGGGTGTTGCCACACCGGATCCGCACACCGCATAGCGCCCTGGCCAATGAAAAAAAATGAAAATAGGGGGGCGCGACTAGGATTCGATCCCAGACCTCTTGGTCTCGCCCGGTTCGATCCACCTCTGCGCCACTCGCACTCGACTGAACGAGAGGGGATCCGGCTCCTCTACTAGTGACACACCCAGGCGACTCTGACGAAACTAAAACAAGTCGACAATGGCGGACAAAGGCACACGACGGCAAAATTCCGGTGACTACAGGGCCTCTCCGACGAGGAGGGAACCCAGAAGAGGAAGCAGGACGCATGGGAACCCGTTCCCCTGCTCGTCTCGCGACGAGGGGGACGAAGGCGAGGTCCTCAAGGCCACGCCTTGAACTACCGGCGGCGATGCGAGGAGCTACGGCGACGAAGCAAGGGAGGCTATGGCGACGGGGAGCTCACCTAGGGATGCTCAGAGACGCAGGGATGCAGTGGCGACAGCGAGGAAGAAGACATGAAGAACGCCGGCGATGAAGCTCCTCTGCTTGTAGACGACGGCGACGACGGGGCGGCACTGCAGGGGTCCTCGCCATGCCCTAGCGCCAGGAACGGGGCACAGGAGCGTCCCTGGACCGGAACTCCATCTACCCGACAATGACAAAGCAGCGGCATGACGAAATGACGACAAGGAGGACCGGCGACCACGGATCTCTGAACCTCTCTCACTCTGAACCTTACCTAAGAGAACAAGAAGGAGGAGGGGAGATGGAGAGGAGGAGGATAAATGAGATGGCGGCGGCGCGAGGAGAAGCGCGGAACCCTAGAGAAGGGGCATGCACTCCGAGGGGGTTTAAAAGGCCCGGGGGAGACGACGCTCGCCACCTGAAGCTCACGGCGGCGCTCTCTGCACTCTGCACTTGCACTGACTGACAAAAAGGAGGTCGGCGAGGCAGGTCGCCGCTGGATGCTGGGCTGGGCCGTGCTAAGGAGGAGGAAAGCCCACTTGCACTCTCTCGCAGGAAAAACAACAGGGTTCCTTTTAAAATATAAAATAAAACAAGATAAAGCCCCCAGAGAAAAAGAAAAGGATTTTTGTAAAAACAAAAATACTTTGGCACTGGAATAAACATGCACTATTTAATAAAAATAACAAGATGATTTTTAGGACAAGTAAATTAAATAAAAATAACCAGCCCCTGTTTATTGCAAAACCCCATGAGTCCAAATCTCAAACACCAAAGAGAGCAACACACATAAACCCAAAATAATGTTACCTAAACCATGAACATTTTTAACAGAATTAGTTATCAAGTTTTTTAAACACAGTGGGAATTAATAATGATTCAAAGGGATTTTTGAGGATGTTTGAAAAAGAAGGAGAGGGGGTGGTAGACCACACTTGCACACATCCACACACCACACAAGTTCTACTAACAGCATCACAACAATTGTCACATGGAAGCACACCACAAAAATATATTATGCATGACATGATGATGAGATGGCATGATGCATGATTCATGAGATGGAATGGCAATGAGAAACATCATATCATTTAAACACATGACAACATAGGTTCACATAGGTTACATGACCATAAATGGCAAGGGGAGCACTTGGGCTGTTACAACTCTCCCACACTACAAGAGGATCTCGACCCGAGATCTAGGAATGAAAGAACTCTAGATATTCGGAACGGAGAAGATCCTCATGTTCCCAAGTAGCTTCTTTATCGGAATGATGAGAGCACTTCACCTTGAGAAACTTGATTGATTTGTTGCGAGTCTTACACTCAGTTTCTTCGAGAATAGCCACTGGAAGCTCACGATAAGAGAGGTCTTCTTGGAGATCAATGTCTTGGAGGTCAATGGTACGCTCGGGAAGCTTGAAGCACCTCCGGAGCTGAGAGACATGGAAAACAACATGCACATTTGCGAAGTTTGGAGGAAGCTCTAGTTGATATGCAAGTTCACCTCTCTTGCCGACAACTCTGAAAGGACCCACAAAACGAGGAGCTAGCTTCCCTTTAATTCCAAACCGCTGAGTGCCCTTCATGGGAGAGACTCTGAGATAGACTAGATCATCAACTTGAAAGGAGACATCCCGATGTTTGTTATCGTAATAAATCTTTTGTGAGGATTGAGCTGCTTTGAGGTTCTCACGAATGACATGGCACATCTCTTCTGCTTCGGGGATCATGTCGTTGACCAAAATTTGACGCTCACCGGTTTCAGACCAATTGAGCGGGGTATGGCACTTCCTGCCGTAGAGAATCTCGAAAGGGGCCTTGACTGAGATAGCCTGAAAGCTGTTGTTGTATGAAAATTCAGCACATGGGAGGCAGTCTTCCCATTTCATGCCGAACAAAATCACACAGGCTCTGAGCATGTCTTCAAGGATTTGATTAACTCTCTCAACTTGACCACTTGTCTACGGATGGAATGCAGTGCTGAAACGGATCTTGGTACCCATAGCAGTCTGGAAGGACCCCCAAAACTTGGAAGTAAAGAGGCTTCCACAGTCAGATGAGATGAGCTGAGAAATACCGTGCAAAGAAACTATCCTTGACGTATACAACTCTGCTAGCTGAGCTGCCGAGATAGATTCTTTGACTGGAAGGAAATGAGCAACTTTCGTCAGTTTGTCGATAACCACAAAGATGGCATCGTTGCCCCTCTTGGACTTGGGAAACCCAGTGACGAAATCCATCTCCACATGATCGAATTTCCACTCTGGAATAGGCAAAGGCTGAAGGAGACCTGCTGGACGTTGATGTTCCGCCTTCACTCTGTGACAAACATCACACTCATTCACGAACTGAGCAATTTCATGTTTCATGCGAGTCCACTAGAAGGTTTGCTTGAGATCCTGATACATCTTGGAACTGCCTGGATGAATGGATAGAATAGAATTGTGTGCTTTGTCCATGATAACCTTCCTGAGATCACCTTTCGGAACCACCAGACGTTCCTCAAAGAACAAGGTATCTTTGTCATCAACGCGAAAGCACTTATACTTCGGAATGTCGTTGGCCACACCTTTCTTCACTTTCTTCACCATTGCATCAAGAAGTTGAGCTTGGTGAACCTGATCTTCCAAAGTCGGAGAGACTTGAAGATTGGTAAGAAATCCTTGCGGAATCATTTGAAGGTTGAGCTTGCGGAAGGCTTCACAAAGCTTAGGTAGAAGAGGCTTCAGGATGAGACTGTTGCAGTACGCCTTTTGGCTGAGCGCGTCTGCAATGACATTTGCTTTTCCAGGAGTATATTCAATGTTTGGATTGAAGTCCTCAAGCATTTCCACCCAACGAGACTGCGAAGATTGAGCTTAGGTTGAGTGAAAATGTACTTCAAGCTCTTCTGATCGGTGTACACCTCAACTGGTCTACCCAACAACAAATGCCTCCAAGTCATTAGAGCGTGCACAACTGCCGCCAACTCAAGATCATGAGTGGGGTAGTTCTTCTCGGTAGGCTTCAACTGACGCGAGGTATAAGCAACTATCTTCTTATCTTGCATGAGAACACCACCAAGACCTTGGAGAGAAGCATCACAGAAAACTTGGAAAGGCTTTGATTGCTCGGGAGGGACAAGAACTGGAGCTGAAGTCAGTCTCTGCTTGAGCGTATTGAACGCCACATCACACTCAGGAGACCAAACATACTTGACATTCTTCAGAAGGAGATTAGACAAAGTCTTAGCAATTTGAGAGAATTTCTCCACGAATCTTCTGCAATAACTAGCAAGCCCAAGGAAGCTACGAAGATGCTTCACATTCTTAGGAGGCTCCCACTTCAAGACTACCTCCACTTTCTCAAGGTGCACTTTAATGCCCTCGGCAGAGATCACATGCCCAAGGTACACCACATCATTGAGCCAAAACTCACACTTGGAAAACTTGGCATAGAATCGATGCTCTCTTAGCTTGTCAATCACAAGTCGGAGATGCTCTGCATGCTCTTCTTCGGTCTCCGAGAACACGAGGATATCATCAAGATAAACTAAGACGAACTCATTCTTGAAAGGAGAGAATATGAAGTTCATCATTCTTGAGAAGGTTAGAGGAGCATTGGCAAGACCAAACGACATGATGGTGTACTCATAAGATCCAAAACTCGTCCTGAAAGCGGTCTTTGGAATATCTTCTTTGCGAATGCGAATCTGATGATAGCCCATGCAAAGATCAAGCTTCGAGAAAACCTTGGCACCTTTCAGTTGTTCAAACAACTCATTGATGTTGGGAAGTGGGTGCTTGTTTCTGATTGTCTTCTTGTTCAATGGACGGTAATCTACACAAAGTCGGTTCGTGCCATCCTTCTTCTTGACAAACAAGACACCACAACCCCATGGAGAAGAACTTGGTCTGATCAGACCCAGACGTTCTTATTCATCTAGCCGCTTCTTCAACTCTTTCAGCTCTTCGGGGCCAAGTTTATAAGGGCGCTTGCAAACTGGTTCAGTTCCGGGCTCGAGGTCAGTCATGAACTCGACTGGCCGGTGCAGAGGCATTCCTGGCAATTCTTCTATAAAGACATCTTCATACTCACAAACCACCATAATTTGAGAAATAGCCGAGATTTCACCCTTCTCATTTAGAGCAAAGAGACGGATTGTGTCATCGCGAGCTGCGAAAATAATCACATCTTCTGAAGGATGAGTCAACTTGACTTCTTTTGCTTGAAAATAAACATATGCCTTGTTCATAGCCAAGAAGTCCATGCCCAGAATGAGATCAATGTCGGAATTGCCGAGAACATAAGGAGAAGCCAAGAATGAATAGTTGCCCATCTTGATAGAAATATCCGGAACAACAGAATTGGTCCTCATCGAAGAACCTAGAGAAACAATACCCAATGGTCTATCCAATGATGTCGAAGGAAAATCATGCTTTATGAAAAATGGCTTTGACATGAAACAATGCGATGCACCAGTATCAAACAACACTTTTGCAGGAAAAGAATTAAGAGATTACCCATGATCACTTGAGAAGAATCCTCTGCCTTTGCTGCGTTCACCATGTTCACCCTTGCTGACTTGGGGTTATGCTTCACCATAGCATTGCTTGGAGGTCTGACTGGAGGAGGAGGCGGAAGACGCCACTCGTTGCACTTGTTTGAGTAGTGACCCTTCTGACCACACTTGTGACAAGTAACCTCAGATAGCGGACGAAAGATGCCTGGAGGAGGAACATTTGCTGACTTGGGTGCCTGGGGCCTCTGCTGATATCCTGGGTTGGGTGGGTGGGAAGAACCACAACCACCGAACTGTCTCTGCTGCTGAGGAGGACGAAACGGAGGAGGATTAGGAACCCAATATTTCTGCTGCTTAGGGACCATCTGAGAGCTGGAAGAAGAAGAATAGGAATCCCTGGAATGCTTCCTTGAGTTCTCTAACTTGAGTTGTGTTGCCTCGGCCTTCAAAGCCATATTGTAGAACTAATCAAACTCACGAGGCTCTTGAAGGATCAGACCCGGCAAAAGCTCATCCTTGAGACCACCTCTGAACTGATAAATCATGGACTTGTCATCTCGAACATCTTGCTTAGCATCGCGGGCCAGATTCTGGAACTCGATGTTGTATTGATAGACAGACTTGCTCCCCTGCTTCAGGTGCCTGAACTTCTCACGCATCTCCTTGACAAAGCTTGTCGGAATGTAATGGGCCCTGAAGTCATGGCAGAAATAATCACAAGTAACAACACAATCGCCCCTAGAGTCCTTGTATTGCTGCCACCAATCTGCTGCCTGACCCTTGAGCTGGAACAACGCGAATCTGACAAAGTCCTCTGGTCTGACATTGTTGCACTCAAAATGCTTACTCATGTCACGGAGCCAATCATCAGCATCAAAAGGCTGGTCACAGCAGGTGAACGACTTGGGCTGGTTGGCAAGGAACTGGTTGAGCGTCGCGAACTGAGGTTGATTCTGAAAATTCCCTTGAAAACCTTGCTGACCCTGATCTCTATCTTGCAACACCCTAAGCAACATCTGAGTATTCACATTGGTTGCGGCCATCACAGCTTACCAAGCTTTTGGAGGAGGAGGCGGTGGCGGGGGTGGTGGAACATCAGGCTGCTCCTCACCCCGACCTGGATTCCCGCGAGTTGGTAGAGCCATCCTGAAGATAGACAAAAACATCAGCACCTCATTGACAAAGATGATAGCAATTAGCTAAATCAAATGACTGAAAGAAATTGAATGAAGAATATAAACAGCCTTCCTACTAAAAAATGAGTAATAACGCCTTCTTCAGTTTGCGATAACATCATTAGATATTAGAAGCCACTTGCAATAACACAAAACTATTGAGATAATGTTGCTCGGAACAAATGTATATGCCCTCATACATCTGAAGAAGATGATCCTAGATAACTACATGAGTTCCCACCTAAGAACTTCCGAAAACTTTCTGGTTATGCAATTTGGTGTGGGGGATACAAGGAGGAAATATCTCACACAACTAGCAAACCTACACCCCAACTATATCCATCCTTCAACACATAACCAGAGGCTTTCGCAAATCCATCTAACTCGAATCCTCGAAAGCACAACAATACTAACCATGGTGGTACCCCGGACACCTCCCCAGTACTAGGTGACTCCGACCTTATCTCACCACGACAAGTATTGAAGTAATTATGAACACCCTCCTTCCTGAGATACTAAGGAAGCTGAATGATAACGATGTGCCAAGAATTCCCTGGAGCTCGACTCCCCTAAAGAAATCAAGTCAGACAGGAGGCACCAAGACAGAACTCCGTCACATCGGTATCATATAGTTTCCAAAATACCCGCGTGATCCTAAAAAAAGTTAAGTGAGAAGAGGAGTAGAACCAAAATTCCTAAGTCGAATACCTCACCAGAGCATAGAAGAGGAGTAAAAAGAAACCTAGTCTCCGATATAACTAGACTCAAAATAGTTTTTACTAGACTCGACTCGGACAAGTTCGATCAAGCAAAGGGCTCCTATGGTCGTATGGCTCTGAATACCAACTTGTCACGACAAGATGCACCTCTATCCCTGTCGAGGCCCCCGTGCCTAAATATGGATAGGCGCGCATCTTGGGCGTGACAGTTTTGTAGGACAACGGCAATTTTCTCTCAAGTGGATGATCTAAGGTTTATCAATCTGTGGGAGGCGTAGGATGAAGATGGTCTCTCTCGAACAACCCTAGAATCAAATAGCATAGAGTCTCTTGTGTCCCCAACACACCCAATACAATGGTAAATTGTATAGGTGCACTAGTTCGGCGAAGAGATGGTGATACAAGTGCAATATGGATGGTAGATATAGTTCTTTGTAATCTGAAATATAGAAACAGCAAGGTAACTAATGGTCAAAGTGAGCACAAACGGTATTGCAATGCTTGAAAACAAGACCTAGGGTTCATACTTTCACTAGTGCAATTTCTCTCAACAATATTGGCATAGTTCAATCATATGTAAATACCTCTCATGCGACAAAGAGTTCACTCCAAAGTCACAAATAGCGGAGAACTAATGAAGAAATTATTGTAGGGTACGAAACCACCTCAAAGTTATCTTTTCTGATCAATCTTATGGGATGTCCCTATAAGTGTCACAAACAGCCCTAGAGTTCATACTAAAATAACACCTTAAGATACACATCAACCAAAACCCTAATGTCACCTAGATACTCCATTGTCACCACAAGTACCCATGGGCTTGATTATACGATATGCATCACATAATTTCAGATTCATCATGTTCAATCCAACACAAAGAACTTCAAGGAGTGCCCCAAAGTTTCTACCGGAAAGTCAAGACAAAAACGTGTGTCAACCCCTATGCATAGATTCCCAAGGTCACGGAACCCACAAGTTGATCACCAAAACACACATCAAGTGTTCTTAAATCCTTAAAGACTCAATCTGATAAGTACACTTCAAAGGGAAAACTCAATTCATCACAACTACATAGATAGGGGAAAACTCCATAGGATTCATCTATATCAATAAAGCTCGCGGTACATCAAGATTATGCCATCTCAAGAACACGGGAGAGAGAGATCAAACACATAGCTATTGGTACATACCCTTAGCCCCGAGGGTGAACTACTCCCTCCTCGTCATGGAGAGCGTCGGGATGATGAAGATGGCCTCCGTTGATGGTTTCCCCCTCCGACAGGGTGCCAAAACGGGCTCCCGATTGGTTTTTCATGGCTCTAGAGGTTTGCGGTGGCGGAACTCCCGATCTAGGTTCTGTATTGGGGTTTTTGGAATATTTGAGGATTTATAGAGCTGAGAGGGAGGTCGATGGACTCCCGAGGGGCCCACAAGCCCGGTGGGTGCGCCTAGGGGGGTGGCCGCACCCCTGAGGCTTGTGGCCTCCTCGGGAATCTTCAGGCTTCACCTCCAAGCTCCGTGGGTGTCTTCTGGCCCATAAAAAATCACCATAAATTTTTATTCTGTTTAGACTCCGTTTGATATTCCTTTTCTGTAAAACTCAAAAACATGGAAAAAACAGGAACTAGCACTGGGCTCTAGGTTAATAGGTTAGTCCCAAAAATAATATAAAGTTGTAGTAAAATGATTGTAAAACATCCAAGAATGATAATATAACAGCATGGAACAAGCAAAAGTTATAGATACGTTGGAGACGTATCAAAAACCCTACCTTGATCCGGGCGTCGTTCTACAAGTATTCGTCGGCTAAAATATCATTCTCCAAATCCCACAGTCCCATCCATCGTGGCATCGGATTGAAACAGAGACGGCCCATGATCCAGCCGCCGGAGTTCCTAAGTCAGTGAAATGCCCCGATCTTGACCTCTCCACCTGCAGCCCTCTCTAGATCTCGTCCTCATTGTTGGAATCGCCATGATCCGCACCTAGCGGCCTCGTCATCCCCTCCTTTTTCCTCGACGGCGATGCTGCAGAGGAAGGTGGCGGCTATGAGTGGACCACTGGTGATGACAAGGCCAAGGGGCAATTCACCGATGGCGGCGAGGCTGCCTGCGACTCCAGCGGCCGCGGGTTGTCGCCCTCCACCATCCCACGGCCTCTCACCAAAGCTCTTCTGTATGCTATTTGTTCACATACATGTGAAGTACTCCATGCGTCCCATAATATAAGATGTTTTTAAACAGAGAGAATAGCTAATACCATTGAAGCAGATTGATCCTTTTTTGGGTGCTGATGAACAAGCACCGTTTTGCAGTCTCTTTTTTAGTGCTGATTGTCTGATTGATCTCTGCATACAATGGAATTGTAAATCTGAAATATGAACTTTTGGTAAGCCTTTTGATTTGAAACAAAATGGAAGGCTATGATATTGTCGAAATTTAGATAAATACGTATTGTACTAAATACTACCATGGCTGCCATCCAAACAACCGTAGCTTGCCAATTGATCATGCCAATATTTTGGCGGGACTGGATGGGGGCTCAGTCCGATCCGAAAAGGGCCGCACGTGGGAGAGGGACGAGGTTCTACTTTGAGGTAATAGCACAACAAGTCCTTGAACTTGCACCCCAGGTGATGGTTTAGTCCTTTAACTTGCAAAGTGGGACTGGCAAGTCCCTGAACTTGCAGCTGAGGTGCAATTTTAGTCCTAGGCCAGTCACGCTGCGCCAAATGGATCCAACATGGCCTCCCAGTTAGCAAATGACATTTTGCAATTACCCCCTTGGCATTTCCTCGAATGAACACGAAGTTTACCTTGTCCGGGTCGAACATATCCACACCTGAAATTATTGCCCCCCTCAATCATTCGCCCACTTGTCCCCTTCCTCCCTCCTATCGGCACGATAGCAACTCCGGATGTCGAAAGTGGTTGTCGTTCACACGCATGGCAACCTCCTCTCCGGAGTGGACCGACGGCGTGGATCCGCCTCCCTCCGCTCACCTAGTCCGACCGCGGGGTGTCTTCCCTCCTGATTATGGTGCCTCCTCACTTCCTTCTCCGTTTCCTCTGTTGCTCCTCCGCCGCTATGTTCTTCCTCTGCCCCACCTGATTTTGTTGCTCTGGTCGGGTGGAAAGATAGTTTTTTTAGTGTCCGTTGTTGGCTATGTTATTGGATGTTGCACGCGAAGCAGATCATGTTTGCCCACCGACTTTTTGACTCTAGGGTTTTTACTTATGAATTTGATGATTTGCTTGGAAGAATCGGTCATTGTAAGCACGGGCTAGTTGATGATGTCAATGTTTGTGTTATATTTCTGCAATTCCTATGAAATTGTTCCTAGGGTTTGGACTTAGTTGTGTTTATGAAGTTAGGCTACCAAAAAATCTGAACTTTGTAGTTCATATGTTAGATGTACAATAATGGAGTTATGACATGGAGTAGTGTAATGTATGAATGATGGACATGTTGACAGGTAACTGCATATGTTCAGTCCATTGTTAAGATACAGTGTCTACATATTCAGTTTACTGAAGATATAGTTAACTGAACATATTCAGTGTCTACATCTTTAGTTAACTGAACATATTCAATTAACTGAACATCTACGGTTAACTGAAGATCTTCAGTTAACTGAACATATTCAGTTCACTGTAATGTTTTCTTGTAGTATGTGATTCAGCCAAGGGGAAAAGGGTGGATACTCCTTTTTTTACACTGGAACTGGAGCATGATGGCCTATTCCGTGGAGGAAGCAATGACATGGAGTACTATAACCCTTATGTTGAGGTGCTTGACTATGTTGATTCTACCAGTTTCACATATGTTGTCCTTGAAGAGCACTTATTCTGGCTGGGATATCCTATTAGTGAGCACATCATATATTGGTGCAGACCAGGCAAAAATATTTCAGATGGGATTGTGAGAATAAGAGGTGATGAGGATTTGCAGCATATGCTCAGAGCTAGTGCTCAGCATAAAGTTCTTGCAATGATGGTTGACCATTCAGATTTCATGAGTAATTTCAAACAAGATTTGTTACTACGGCTGCCATTGGCTAAGAGTCCTGTCAGAATTTCCAACTCAAATGCCGGTGCAGTCAGTGCACAATCTTCCGACGGCATAGTCTCTGCCAATGTTGAAGAGCCAATTTCAGAGATCTCAATAGATGGCTTATTTCTGACTGAAGGTGTAGATAATTTGATTACTGCTGCTACTCAAAACTTGTTTATTGATGGTGCGGACAATTTGTTTACTGTTGGTGTAGAGAATGTATTTGCTGATGGTGGAAATGGATCAATAGCAGAAAATTTGGAGTCATCAGATGTTGTGGTCTCAGATTCTGAATTGAGTGACAATGATTATGACATAGATGATGGAGATGATGATCCATATGAAGACAACATATATTTCGATGTTGATGAAGAAGCAGAGCAACATGAGGAAGAGGTGGAGCCTGATTATGTACTTGAAGATGAAGATCTCAACCTGTCCATGCAGGAACAAGAGCAGGTCAAGTACAAGTTCAAAGCTTTCAATTCCAAGGTGGACATGACTTACCCTATATTGTATTTAGGAATGGTATTTGATGATGTGATTGAGCTGAGGAGAGATCTTACTGTATATGCAATAAGGAACAGAGTGCAAATCAAGAAGTTGAAGAATGACAAGATAAGACTGGAGGCAGTGTGTCAGAAAGGTTGCCCATGGGTACTTAAGGCAAGCAATGACAACAGGACTGGAGGTTTTGTCATCAAGACTTACAATGGAGTTCATGTGTGCATGAAGAAATGGAAATTGAAGGATTTGACAGCTAGATTCCTTTGCAAGGCATTCATTGAGGAGTTCAGGGATGACCAGAAGATGTCACTTGCAACATTTGCTAGGAAAATCACTAAGGAATATAATGTGACTCCTAACAGATGGAAGTTGTCTAGGGCTAGAAAGCAAGCACTGAATGAGATACATGGTGATGAGGCAAAGCAGTTTAGTAAGCTCTGGGACTATGGGCATGAATTAAGAAGCAAGAACCCTGGGTCTACATTTCTGCTGTCTACTACTTTAGTGAACGACACAAAATTTCCATTGGGCAGGAAATGTTTGAAAACCCTCTACTGGTCATATGATGCATGTAAAAGAGGTTGGCTAAAGGGTTGCAGGCCTATTATCTTCATTGATGGATGTCACATGAAAACTAGGTACAAAGGAGTTTTGCTTAGTGCTGTTGGAATTGATCCTAATGATTGCATTTTCCTAATAACAATGGGTTGGGTTGAAGTTGAATGCATTAGTTCCTGGGAGTGGTTTTTGACAACTTGAAAGATGATCTGAACATCATAAACACTGCTCCTTTCACAATCATGAGTGACAAACAGAAGGGTTTAATAAATGTTGCGCACAAGGTTTGGCCAGATTCAGAGCACAGGTTTTGTGTGAGACATATTTACCAGAATTTTAATGAAAAGCACGAAGGAGAGGTGCTGAAGCAAGACCCATGGGCCATTGCAAGATCAACAAACAAGCTGAGGTGGAGGGAAAACTGCCAGAAAATGGATGATCACTGCTCTTCTGCTTTCCATTGGACTGAAAGGCTAGAGCCAAAGACTTGGTGCAAGGCCTTTTTCAGTGAATTTCCCAAATGTGGTATCCTTCTTAACAATAACTCTGAAGTGTTCAACAGTTACATCCTTGAGGGCAGAGAGATGGCAATGCTTAGTATGCTTGAATACATATTCTACAAGATCATGCACAGGTTAGTAAGCAAGCAGAGAGAAGCCATTGAAAAGTGGACATGGCATAGAATCTGCCCAAAGATTAGGAAGAAGTTGGAAAAAACACTGAATTTGCTGTAAACTATCATGTATCAGAAGCTGGCCAACAAATTTTAAAAGTTATATCTAGTAACTCAACCTACATAGTAGATCTGTGCTTGCACACATGTGATTGTAGGAGATGGAAGCTTTCTGGGGTACCATGTGGGCATTGTATAGCATGCTGCAGGGAGGAGAGAATTGATCTAGAGACAATGGTTCATGAATGCTACACTGTTGAGACATATCTTAAAGCTTATGGATATACCCTGGTTCCTCTTGTAGACCCAAAAAAGTGGGAGAAACAGAATGGTTACAAGGTGTTTCCACCAGTGTTCACAAAACAGTTGGGCGGACCCAGGAAGAATAGGAAAATGACACTAGAGGAGATAAGCAGAAGGAATGGTGTTAGGGTTTTGAACAGAAAAGGTGTTACAACGCACTGCTCCATTTGTGGAAGAGCTGATCACAACTGAAAAGGGCATTACAGATGGCAGGAAACTCAGATTCAAGAAGGGGTGGAGGTGGTTGATGAAAGCTATGATGACCCAACTTTCCTCGAGGTATGAAAACTTAACTGAACTTAACTGTATGCCTTCTGCAGAACATCTTTCCTCAGTAGTCAGATCCACTGTTAGATCCAGTCGAGTCATCAACCAGCATGGTTTTCAACATGGATCACAGAGAGCTAGCAAGAAGAGCTCCTCAGAGGGTTCATGCCCCACTGCCTGACCAATCTTCATTTGTTGTTGTTGCTGGTGCTTCAATTCCTCACCCAAGGTTGACAATAGAAATGAACATAGCAAGGTAGACAAGGGCAACCACAAGAGCTGAAATTGCTGGCAGAGGGAGGAAGGAAAAGACAAAGAAATGAAGATGGTGTGAGAGGAAGAAATCCTGGTGGTGGGAGAGGGGGGAGAAATGCAGAAGGAGGTGCTGGTGGTGCTGGAAGAAATCCTGGTGGTGGGAGAGGGGCAGAAATGCACAAGTAGGTGCTGGTGGTGCTGGAAGGAATCTTGGTGGTGGGAGAGGGGGCAGAAATGTTCATGCTTGGAGAAGACGAGGATCAAGAAATGCAGGGAGAGGCAGAGATGGAAGAATTCCAGATGAAGTTGAAGGTGGAAGAATTCTAGATGGTGGCGGGGGAAACATTCCAGGGGAAAGGGCATACTGGCTGCTTTTTGGAGAAGAATTGAGGAGCCAAATTTTTATAGCCATTTTTTTAAAAGGCCTACAATGATGTAAATCATAAAGTGGCCTTTCTGGATGTCAAGCAGTCGCATTCACTAACATATTTTCTGGTGACAAACTATGGCAGTCATTGCCAATTTTTTGTAACAAATAACTAAATCTCAAGTAAACTTCTGTTAATTTCAGTTTAGTTAAATTCAGTTAGGTTTAGTTATCTTAATGTGGTGTGCATGTTTAGTTAAATTTAGTTAACTGAACGTTCAGTTAAATTCAGTTAACTGAATGTTTAGTTAAATTCAGTTAACTGAATGTGGTGTGTATGTTTAGTTAAATTCAATTAACTGAATATTCAGTTAAATTCAGTTATCTTAATGTGGTGTGCATGTTCAGTTAAATTCAGTTAACTGAATGTTCAGTTAAATTCAGTTAACTGGATGTGCAATTAAATTCAGTTAACTGAATGTGGTGTGCATGTTCACTTAAATTCAATTAGCTAAATGTTATCTGGATGCAAAATATATAAAAAAAATTAAAAAATATGGGAGGCCTGGGGCTCGAATCTAGGACCTTAGGTTTGATATGCTACTCGCTAGGCCAGTGGGATAGTAGTGGAGATTCGCTAAGTTTCCCCCAGTGGGATAGTAATAGAGATATGCTGCTCTAGAGTGCATGGAGCGGCCGTGGACGGTTGGGTTTCCCACTGCTCTAAATACGTGGACACTCACCGCTCCCCTCCTAGTCACGTCCCTTCGAACTCCTTGCTGCCCTACTGCTCCCCCATCTCACCGTAGAGAAAACCCTCCCACGCAACCGCCGCCGATGACGACACCGTCGACGCCATGAACCGTAGCATTGGCTGGCAGAAGGTCGTCGAAGATCTCGTTGGCGACAACGCCGAGATCCGTGAGCAGCTTCGCAAAATCATGTCTTGGTTCCCAACAGTCGCCATGATGCACAACCACGCGCGTGGGCTGATCAAGGTCATGCGCAACGACGAGAAGGCACGTGCCTTCCCCAATGGCCGCGGCATCCCTCCATCCGCCGTCCTCCTCTGGGTAATGCGGGAGGTGCAGTGCTCCCCCTGCCCGAAGCAGCGCGCAAGGTGGTGGATGTATCGATCCACCAAGATGACGCCACTACAGCCGAATCTGACCCGCCTTGCCTCGAGGACAGAGGGCGTCACCGATGTCGTCGTCGCCCTCCCTGCACCCGTCTCCGACGACGAGCCCGAGCTGCAGATGGTTTCGTCGGCCGTCGCTGCAAGAGAGGGTGATGCCAGCCACCCCATAGAAGTGGAGGAGCTATCTAACATCCCAGATGCGCCAGCCATTATCAAGTAGGAGGTGATGGATGCAGAGGGGGCCAAGGAAGAGGAGGACAAGAAGAAGAAGAGGGGCACTAAGAAGAGGGCAGTTGCAGTCGAGGTGGCGCGCCGCTCGGAGCGCCTGAAGCTGCTCAAGAACAACTAAAGCAATGGTACTACTGAAGAAGTAACTTAGGTATATTCTAGTATTAGTTTGGAGAAGTAGTGATATGCTTAGGTATGCTGCTATGTCAGCATATAAGGTGCATATTTTCTTTAGGTGTGCTGGTATATTTCAGCACATAAGTTATATGTAATGGAGTGGTCACAAGTACTATGTTGCTATGCTAGAATAGTGCCATGTTGAACTGCTATTCTACCATGCTACCACTATGTTGCTACTGTTATTTCAGTTTGTTTCCATGTGCATGTCCTCATTGAGTTCAACATGATATGCCCATGTGCTACTTTCCTAAAATAGCATGCAGCAAGATGTAGGTAGATGTACATATATTCAGTTAACAATTCAGATAAGTATAGTGGAAACTGGAAAGTAGAAAGTTCAGTTAACAATTCAGATAAGTTAGTGCACTGCATAAAATTCAGTTAGCAATTCAGATTAGGTAGTGCACTCACTAGTGCAGAACCGGCCTATTTTCGCGGTTGGTAAGGGCCTTTAGTGCCGGTTCTCGAATCGGCACTAAAGGGTGAGGACTAAAGCCTACCCTCCCCCCCCCCCTTAGTGTTGGTTCAACATGGCCCGGCACCAAAGGCCCTTCACGTGGCGTTAACGGCGCCGTGGGCTAGGGGACCTTTAGTCCCGGTTGGTAACACCAACCGGGACTAAAAGTTTTTAGTTTTTTTAGTTTAGTTTTATTTTTCCTTTTAATTCTTTAGGGGTTTATGAATTAATTATGGTTTAATTTCCCTTTTAATTTTGTGTTTTCCATTTAATTAATTTTCATTTGAAACATATATTACGTTACTGCGTACATATTGTACACACGTGCATGCACATATATATAAATATAAATAGAATTTCTCGTAGAACCACGATCATATATATATATCATCGAATTGCTAGTACGACAACTATATATATACAATTTCTCCTACAATTTGGGGATCATTACATATATATATGCAGGCCCCGCAGAAATCCAGCTAATCGTCATCCCTGTGGATCTTTTAATGGTATTCTCCATTGGGATTTATGACCTGGTCGAGCAGAAATCCAGATAATTCCTCTTGAATTGCTCATACCCGAGCCTCTAGTATGAGCTGGCCCCGCACCTCCGTCAGCGACAAGATGGAGATCAAGATGAATATATTAGTTGTGTGTATATATATTAGCTAGATCATGATAAAAAATTATGGATAGTGTTCTGGTAAACATATCCAAAGATTTCTTTCGTTTCTGCTCCTTTCAGATGTGGTCATGCGAATGTACTCGCAAACGTTGTATCCGCATAAACTAGTCCCCTGCTCTTGCACCATGCACTTTACGAGAATAAAATTCAATCAGGTAATAATTAATTAATCAAACATGATAATGATATTGAAACTACAATTAAAGAGATGCACGGACGTAGCTAGCTAGCTAGTAGTACTTAATTACCTTGGATCGCGTCCATTTTAGTTGTGGTGCCCAGTCGCCTGGGACCTATTTGATGAACTTGGCCCAAGCCCTGCCCGCCGGCAAACAAAATGAATAAATGAGTTATTAACTAGTTGATATCAGGAAATGAAGTAATTATAGAGGCCGACATAGTGTGATAATGATTGAAATTACCTCTCAACCAGCCCCCTCACGATTGCGTATTCGGATGCATCCTTTAATAGCGAGTCGAGTACTTCAACTTCTCCCTTGTCAACTTCAATGATTAACAAGATCCAGTGGTAACTGCATAACTCATCAACAACACTTATTAATGTAAGCAAAAAATTGAATTTGTAGTACAAGATATATATATAGTTACACTCACCCGAAGTTGTAAGGAAGTAGTATTTCTGGTTGGGTGTTTAGATGGATCAAAAATTCTAGCATTTTTTTTCTCTGTGTCTTTTTTCGTATATGAAGTTTCCCATATCTTTTGATTAATCATATTTGGGTCAATGAACCCAATGCCATAGCGTCCACCTTGTTTCATTTCTTGCATCTTCATTCTGCAAAATACCACAGAAACGAATATAGTGAGAATAATTCCAGGTAATGAACGAGAGCACAACTAGGTAGAGACTTTAAATTATAGAAAGAAATCACTTACAGACAATAGCAACTGACTAAAGATTTATTGAGTGCGTCTTGGTTGAATAACTAGAACAACTTTGCATAATGAATCCACACATCCATTTTATGGAAGTAATACCTCTCTGCGACTTTCACCATGAGGGATTCTTCATTGGTATTTGTTGTTATTTGCTACCATGTATTGAATTCATACATTCTCGGTGGTAGAAGCTTGACATCTTCAGGCTTGACTAGAGGTTTGTCGCGGACATATTGATATTTTACTTCTGTCTCTTTAAGCACGGGCATTTCCTCAAGGCCTAGGAGTTGTTCAACAATGACACCGACCTCTTTAGCCATCCTAATAGCTCTTCGGTTACTTCTTCGTCTGGCTGACTGGCGGTACTCACAGGTGTTTGTACAATGAGCGGGAGGATCGATTGCACTGCCTGTTCTCCCAGCTAGAGGATAGTTTTCCCGCTTTTTGCCCAACTCCTTGGCTCGATCTCGAGCTCGACTGTTTTTTCCTGCAAGCAAAGACTTCTTGATAGACCGCACATAGTCACTGTCCCTCTGAGCCGGTTGAGCCATATCAATGAAGTGTTGTGAGACATGCTCAGGTACTTTCTCCTTTGGCGGCTGGGGTGGTTTCGGTCCAAAATGGGCCTTCAGTTTGGCATCCACTGCGTTGTCGAGTTCCTCGTCGGTCAGGTGGTAAGGCAACTTCGGAAGAGGCTTCAGGCTACTTGGACCATATTTGAATTTCTTGTCTGTTGTACCGCTGGTCCTCGAGGCTGCAACCTCTCTCTTCCATTTGTTGCTTCGGCGACATAGCACGCTGAGTCGATGGAGCACGCTTACGCCGTGCCGGACCTGGAGGAGGAGTCGGCTGATGCGGTGCCGGACTTGGAGGAGGAGGAGTCGGCTGACGTGGTGCCGGACCTAGAGGAGGAGTCTGCTGACGCGGTGCTGTACTTGGAGGAGGAGGGGTTGGCTGATGTCGTGCCGGACTTGGAGGAGGAGTCGGAGTCGACTGACGCGGCGGCAGACTTGGAGGAGGAGGAGTCGGTGGCCTTGGAAAGACGATGCAATCCTTTTTTCCATAAAATTATATGATGTATGGACTCTCCCAGTGTTCTCTCCTCATCACCTCCAGGAATGTCAAGTTGTAGCTCGTGATATGCTGACATCACTTCATCAACCCCGACACGAGCATAGCCAGCTAGAATGGGATTGCAATGGAAGGTTGCTTCTAGGGGATTTGCTAAAGCATAGCCGTCCGCCACCTTCATGGATAAGTTCTTCACTTTCATGTGTAGCTCACAGTTAGTCATGTCTTGGATATCATCCACAGGGTACCTAGCTAGCAGTGCATCATCATCGATATCGGTCTGGGCAGAACCCACACTACTTCTCGGCATAGATGGCATGGTGGTATCCAATGCTGGATCAATCTGCTCATGCTGCCGCTGAGACGCCCTATCCTTCCTGAGTGAGTCGATCAGCTCCTGCTGCTGCCTGAGTCTGTCTTCCAACTCCAGGTGCTTTGATTGAATGCCTTCAAGGCAGAGTGCTTCCTCCTTCTTATTCCGCTCCTCCTACATCTTCTTTCTCGCACGGCTTCTGTAGTCATCGTTCCAACCCGCAAACCCCTCAAACCACGGAACAATGCCCATGACTCACGTTCTTCCCGGGTGTTCAGGATTCTTCAGGGCGCGCGTAAGCTCATCGTCCTCTCTATTGGGCGTGAACACCCCCATTTGAGCTTCTTCTATTTTCATCAGAATTTCATCTGTCACTTTTTGAAGACTTGCCTTCACCATAATATCCCCTGTCTTTGGGTCCAACTTCCCCCCATGCGCGTAAAACCATGTCCTACACCTCGGGGGCCAGGTCATTGTAACTGGAGTGACATCTGCACTAATCATATCTTTTTCGGATTTATCCCACTTAGGAAGGGCCGTCCGGCAGCCACCTGTCCCCAGAGTATGGTGCCACTCCTTTTTCGCAGCATTAATCTTGTTCTTTCTCGACCATTCCTTAGATACTTCCGATTCCTTGAACTTCACGAAATCATCCCAGTAATCTTTTGCTTTCACCAGTGCTCCCTCGAATTTTGGAGTCGTCTTGTTTCCTTTGACGTATGCAGCCCATGCATTTTTCTTGAAGGTGTTGAATGCGATCGCCATCTTTTTAAGAGCATAGTTTCTGACTTTATTCAGATCTGCATCTGTCAAGTTTTCTGGTAGTGTGAAATGTGACATCAGCTCGGTCCAAAGCACATCTTTTGCTCTTTCATCGACAAAAGTAACTCCTTGTCAATCTCCCTTTGCTAGCTTTTTCCATTCTTGTGTGGAGATCGGGATTAGGTCCCTGACAATAACTCCGCATTGATTCTTGAACTTGGTCGCATTTTGCTTAGGTTCAAGCGGTTCGCCAGTTGATGTATTGATGGAATCGATGTTGAACTTTACGCCAGCGTCCAACTTTGTGGCCGGGCCTCACTTTATCCTGTCGCTTGTAGAAGATTTGCTAGATCCGGAGGCCTAAAAGAAGAAAGATCGATTCGTTAATACATATACAACTCAATTAAGACATGTAATGATCACCGGATGGCTTATATAATAAATATACCTCGCCGGTCTTCATTATTTGAAGAACATTTACTTCGTCAACATCGTTGTCGAATTCATCTATTCTTTCGTCTACATCAAACATACAACCCTCACCGGAATTGTTCAGATATTGCGAGCCGTCATCATCTTCATGTTCATGCTCTTGGCTCGTGGAGCGTATGATGTTGAACAGAGCATCTTCTCCTTCTCTGCCGGTATTGTCCATAGCTTATATTTAACTAACCAAGAATAAAGATAAAACAATTTAGTATTCAAATTAGAAAACTGAATCATAGTACATAATATGCATCATCGAACATAATCTCGAATAAATCGTCTCGAATATTATCGAATATAATCTCGAATACATCTCAAATATTATTACTAATACATCTCGAATATTATTGATTATATAATATCACTACTACAAATCCAGTTGACGTCTCACGCGGCAGGCGGTGGACACCCAAAGAGAAGGAACTACGACAGGATCATAGCTCGGGTGAGATCCCCGAAGAACCTGCCAGGTATTGGAGAACCTGACATCCAACGCATCCATGTACCGACGGACGTGCTCGTCCTCCTCCCTAACACGGCGATGTACCACCTCCTGCGGGGCCGGCTGCCTCCGCATCGAAAGTGGCCCACGCGAATGCCACCAAAGAAGCTCCAGGTCGACGACGGGGCCCGGGTTCCTCACCAAGCTGTGCACCCCTAAAGGTAGCACCTCCCAATGCCAGCCAGGCGGGGCCCAGTCCCGAACGTTGCCCCACTGAAGCAGGACGACGTCACGAACGAGTCGACGACGAGGATGGGGGCCAGGCATCGTTGACTCCGAGAAGAAATTCAATGCAAATTTAAAAAAATGTGTGATTGTGATTTTTATAATTCTTTTTAACTTGATTTTGCAAATACATAACAAACTTTTTTCTATGCTTTGTCATAATTCCTCAAATGTTTTCTATACATTATACATACATACACTAATTGTTATACATATATTCGATCAAATGTCAAATTCCTAAACCCTAAATGTCAAAATTTCTACATTGTATATACCCTAAACCCTAAATTTCTACATTGTATCAAAATGTAAAAATTCCTCAATATTTCTATACATACATTATACTAATTAATTCCTCAAATGACAAAAAATGTCAAAATTCTTCTAAAAATGTCAAAATTCATCTAATTATAAAAATTGTGTGTGTGTGTTCATCAAAATTGGGGGGGTTCGGGTCGGGGAGGGGTCGGCGGTCGCCATGGCGGCACAGGGGGCGAGGGAGAGGGGGGAGAGGGGGGAGCTCACAGCGGGGCGACGGGGCGATGGCGAGGCAAGGTCAGGATGGGCTCGGCGAGGTGAGGGGACAGCAAGGTGAGGCGAGGTCAGGTCAATCTCGGAGAGGAACGGGCGCGGGCGGCGTCGGAGATCGGTGCGAGGAGGTGAGACGGTGACGGCGCGGGCGGCGTCAGGGAGGCGAGACGGCGACGACATCGATGTTGCGAAGAGGAGAAGATGCAGAGTAACTCAAATTTTTTGAAGTGTTTTATATATAGATGACCCTTTAGTCGCGGTTGGTGGCTCCAACCACGACTAAAGATCCCCTTTAGTCGCGGTTCGAGCCACCAACCGCGACTAAAGGTCTGACTTCCTGCCGCTTGGGTTGGCTGAAATTGACCTTTAGTCGCGGTTGGTGGCTCCAACCGCGACTAAAGGTGGTGCTCGCGCAGGCACGGTGCAGGGGAACTTTAGTCCCAACTCGCCAAGCGAGGGGTAGCCGCACTGGTTTATAAGCCCCGGTGCGGCTGCATTCTCGAGCTCCTCTAAAAGCAGGCCTATGTGGGCCTATCGAACCTGTGCGGCCCTGTTGGGCCTACTGGGCCTTGTAGGCCTGCATCCTGGCCCTGCTGGGTTTCTAGTCATATGCAGGCCGTGGAGGCCCATTAGGCGGCCTATTTTTTAATTATTTTTCATTTTTTTTTGTTTTTTGCTTTATTTATTTTCTGTTGTTTCTGAGTTTTTTTGTGCTTTATTGACAGTTAATGAGTGAATCTTTTTGCGTTAGGTCATAAAAATTATGAACTTTTTGTTAGTGGCAGTAGTTTTCAAATTTGAATAGTTTAAATTTGAATTATTTGAAATTTGTGTGAATCACTAGTTTGTGAATAACTTTACTTTAAAAATAGTTTTTTGAGTAATTATTTTTTCTACTGTGTAATATTATGGTGTTTTATCATTATATCCAATTTGGTAATTCTTAGCTTATTTAAAAAATGAGATGCCTTTGTAACACGCGAGTTTTCATCCGAAACCCTGATACTTCAAAAGAGATTGTCCATTTTGTACACGGAGTGCATCCAGTTTTTGCCGTAACCCTCTCAACTTTTTATAACATGCTATGTGGGTGAAATGATGATACCATGCCAACTTTCAACCTTTTCAGAGTTCATTTTAAGTGCTTTTCAATTTCAGGGTTATTTTGTTGAAATAAAATCAGCAAGTGCATGAAAAATAGCAAATGAGGTCAGAAAGGGTTGAAAATTGATGATGTGGCTTTGAATGCTGCATTTTGAAGGCACAAAAGTATGGAGTTCAAATAAGTTAAAAAGAATGAAATGCCTTTGTAATAGGCGAGTTTTCATCCGAAACCCTCCTACTTCGAAAGAGATTGTCCATTTTGTACATGAAGTGCATCCAGTTTTTCCCATAACCCTCTCAACTTTTTATAACATGCTATGTGGGTGAAATGATGATACCATGCCAACTTTCAACCTTTTTAGAGTTCATTTGAAGTGCTTTTCAATTTCAGGGTTATTTTGCTGAAATAAAATCGGTAAGTGCATGAAAAATAGCAAATGAGTTCGGAAAGGGTTGAAAATTGATGATGTGGCTTTGAATGCTACATTTTGCAAGGCACGAAAAGTATGGAGTTCAAATAAGTTAAAAAGAATGAAATGCCTTTGTAATAGGAGAGTTTTTGTCTGAAACCCTGATACTTCGAAAGAGATTGTCCATTTTGTACACGAAGTGCATCCATTTTTTGTCGTAACCCTCTCAACTTTTTATAACATGCTATGTGGGTGATACCATGCCAACTTTCATCCTTTTCAAAGTTCACTTGACGTGCTTTTCAATTTCAGGGTTATTTTGTTGAAATAAAATCAATAAGTGCATGAAAATAGTAGATGAGGTTAGAAGGGTTGAAAATTGATGATGTGACTTTGAATGCTGCATTTTGAAGGCACAAAAAGTATGGAGTTCAAATAAGTTAAAAAGAATGAAATGCCTTTGTAACAGGCGAGTTTTCGTCCGAAACCCTCCTACTTCGAAAGAGATTGTCCATTTTGTACACAAAGTGCATCCAGTTTTTGCCGTAACCCTCTCAACTTTTTATAACATGCTATGTGGGTGAAATGATGATACCATGCCAACTTTCAATCTTTTCAGAGTTAAAATATATTTAAAAAATTTAGAGTTAAAATATGTTTAAAAAATAGCAAAAATGAACATAGATGCGCTTATGTAGGGACAATTCGACCTGAAATCAGACTGGAATTCAGTTTGATTTGAGGTCAAATTTCCCCATATAAGGGCATCTATTTTCAATTTGGGAGGAACTCAACAAGGCAGAGAGGGGTGGGCTTATAAACTGGTTCGAGCGCCCCTCGCTTGGCGAGGTGGGACTATACTCCCACCATAGCCATGACCAACCTTTAGTCCCGGTTGGTGGCTCCAACCGCGACTAACGGTTAGCCTATAGTCGTGGTTGGAGCCACCAACCGGGACTAAAGGTTCCCGTGGGGTCCTAGGCTGATGCCAGCCTGCCACCACACCTTTTGTGCCAGTTGGAGCTGCCAAACGGGACTAAAGGTCCATAACAAACCGGCACTAATGATTGCCGTCACGAACCGGCACTAATGACCACATTAGTGCCGGCTCAAAAGCCAACTGGGACTAATGATGCGGACAAAAGGTCGGTTTTCTACTGGTGACTGTACAGAATTCAGTTTGCAATTCCGATAAGTTATCTGACTGAAGTGTACAAAATTCAGTTATCTGACTGAATTGTACACAATTTAATTAACTGACAAAATTTGGTACAAAATTTTGTGAGCTGAATGAATTGTACAATTAACTGAATTGTACAGTTAATTGAATTTTAGCAAAATAACAGCTCAGTTTACTGAATTTTAGCAAAACAACAGCTCATTCAACAGTTTAGTTAACTGAATTTTAGCAAAACAGCAGCTCAATTAACAGTTCAGCTAAGATGTCAGAATGACAAATGACAGACAAATTCAGAGCTTCAAGTACATCATTACACTAAGATCAATTCATCAAGGAGTACACACTCAAAGTCAGAGCTGAAAGTATATCATTACACAAATTACTTCAAGTTGACCTAACCAAGAGCTAAAATTCATCAAGGATTTCCTTTAGATTCATTATCTTCTCTTTTGTTTCCTCCTTATGTTTGAACATAGCTCCAATGGTGTACTCCAATTGCTTCTTCTCTTTCTTCAACTCCTCCCTCTGTAAAATCAAATTGTCCCTGTCTTTAAGAAGTTTCTTTTTCTCATGCATGAATGAGTCCATCTGCTTCTTCATCTTTTCCATTTCTCTCTCTGCCTTGGCCCTTAAGACCTGGTGAATGTATTGGCAGACTTGTCAAAGAGGCTCTTCTTCTCTAGCTCTTCCTTTAGGTCACTAAGAGCAAGTTGAGCATTGCCTAGCTGGGCCAATGCCTTCTCCTTGTCACCCACCATCTTAGCAAAGTCAAACTTAAAAAACCTAAGTTCTTTCTCCATCCTTTCCTTCTCTCTCAGCATCCTCATGTTTTCTTCTGCATTAACTACATTCTGCCTAAGCCTCAAACATTTCTCATCATCAAACATATCCCAGACCCTAGCTAGACTCATCTTCAAATGTGTATACCACTCAGGATCAACCCACTGCACAATGGGGCATTTAGGTCCTTCCTACAAATTCAGTCAAAATAAACTATGATGTTAAGTGGAACTGGAGATATGAAGATATGAAGATTAACTGGATATGTCCAATTAACTGAATATTTTCAGTTAACTGAAGATATGCAATTTAACTGGACATATTCAGTTAACTGAATATATTCAGTTAACTGGACATATTCAGTTAACTACATTCTGCATACCTTTAGTTATCTAAACATATTCAATTATCTGAAGATTCTGCATACCTACATTCTGCATACCTTTAGTTAACTGAACATATTCAGTTATCTGAAGATTCAGGTAGACTTAATATGTTTAGTTCACTGAAGATATGCAGTTAAACTGAACATATTCAGTTAACTGAATATTCAGATAACTGAATATGTCCAGTTAAACTGCATAACTTCAGTTAACTAAACATATTCAGTTAGACTGCATATCTTCAGTTTAACTTAAGATTCAGTTAACTGAATATTTTCAGTTATCTAAAGATTCACATAACTGGGCACAACCCAAGAATATCTGTAGATTCACATAAATGGATATTTTCTTTTAAATTTCACTGAAAATGCACTAACCTTTTGGGAACAACCCAAGTATCTCCTGCCACTATCCATTGACTCAAATGCCACAAATCTCTCACAAATAGCACAGTGTTCACATCTAGCAGGCAGATCTGTAGCCAGGCCACTCCATTTCGAGCAGAAAATGGTGGCAGGGGGCTAAAAATGGTACCAGAGAGATCGGCTAAGTAAAAATCCCCAATTTTGACAAACCCTAACTGCAGGAGAGGGGAGCAGAGCATACCTGGCTGGTGACAGAGTCCTCATCCGACGAGGAGCTGGACAGGTCGTTCCAGGAAGGCATGCTGCCGAGGTGGGATGGAAGGCGATGGGGAAATCGACGGTGTCGGCGGCAAAGAAGAGAGCAGAGGAGAGAGCGAGCTGAATAAGTGAGCAGGGGAGAGGGAGGGGAACACCAACGATGCCCGTGCCTTGTGTAGTGTTGTGATTACTTCGTGTTGATTCCAGGAAACGCCAGGAGGGTAATTGCAAAATGTCATTTGCTAACTGGGAGGCCACATTGGATCCATTTGGCGCAGCGTGATTGGCCTAGGACTAAACTTGTCCCACTTTGCAAGTTCAAGGACTAAACCATCACCTGGGGTGCAAGTTCAGGGACCTGTGGTGCTATTACCTCTTCTACTTTAGCCGGAGACGCTAGTCGCATGCAAAGAGAAGACAAGTCCAAATACGACAGACAGACGGTTTGTCCACAACCAGTTCGATTGATACACATCTCTCTCTCTCTTTCTCTCTCTCTGGGTAGAGAAATCTGGAGGCTATGCGAGTAGGTTTTGCTCAAGTTTGATTGGTTTCTCGGCAGGAGACATGGCTACATTGCTATACGAAGCGCCCTCTAGCATTGCTATTTTCTCCTTTGATGGGGACTGCCTCAACGATCCAGCAAAGGTTCTTGTTTTCCCGTTGCTCACGCTCCTTAGGATTTGGTTGTCATCGATGAAAAATTCAACATCATCTAATCGATCCACCACTTGTTAGTAACGCCCCCATTTTCTAGTCAATGATGCAGCCTCGTTTCCTGATTTAGACACTTGCGTTACACTATTTGACAAGACTTTAATTCTCTTATGTGTTTATTTCTTAGAGTCTAGAATAATTCATACGAAATGAGAAGGTGCCCTCCCTAATTGGCATAGCTAACAATGTTGTTGACGATCACCTGGCCAAGAGGCTCACCGAGCTGTGTGGTTGTGAGAAGAAATTAGTTATAGGGAGTGCTGAATATAAAGGAATAATTGAAATGAATCTAGTTAGTGATGGATTTTTGCTATTGGACCTTTGGCCCAAAGCCCATCTGAAAATCTGAATTTCTCATGGCCCATATGAGTTGGATGTGTGTGTGGTGTGAGTGGGACTAAAGTTTAGTCCCACCCCGCTAGTGGAGAGAGAGCTACATACACTTCTTTATAAGGAGACCTCTTCTAGCACTTGTAAGAGAGTGAGAAAAGAAGAGGCCCTCGCGCACTCCTCCTCCTCGCTCGCCACGCCTCGTCACGACGGGTTGTAACCAACTCGGACGTGGGTCCAGTCCACGTCTCTCTACCTAGTCATGCATATATACACACGAGGTCCCTGCTAACCCTAGATGCTGTCACAACATAAGGTTTCGCATCGTTCCAGATCATTGTGCCGCCATACAAGTCTTCTCCATCCCTCCTTCCAGCGTGCACCACGAGAAGGGACAGTAGGCCTCCGGAAGCCTGCCTCTCGTGATCCTGTACAGGAGAGGGGCGATCGGGTTTTTGGGGAGTGCACTCGCGCGACTGCTGGCAGTGATGACTTCCTCAACGACGTCTTATTCCTCGATCTCGGCAACCTCTTCCTCAACGACATGGGCGACAACACCAACGCTGGCGATTCAACTCCTGCTGCATTGTATGCAATCTTGTCCTCTCTGTTTGAGTTCATGCTAGAATTTATGTGTCTAGTTTGTGTCATAGATTCGATCTACTCGTTTATGATGCTAGTATACATGATTAGTTTAATATATGCTCTTGCTGTCATGATTTATTTTCTGCTTATTCAGATTAAATATTGTAGTAATTTGCTCATATACTCCACAATCCAAAAACCTGAATATAGGCAATTGACTCCAAGTGGTTTTGCTGCGCATCTAAAGCCGCCTACCTTCAAGGGGGTGCAATATAAGAGGTGGTGCACGAGATCAGTCTACTGGTTTCAGACCGTGTACTGAAGGATGCCACTAAGGGTAAGCCCAAGGGCGATCTTAATCCTACATAGCAGGAAGCTTTTGAGAAGATTGATACCCTCTTCAAGGGCACCCTTCTGAGTGTTCTTGACGATTCTATTGTGGATTCCTATATGTCGTTTGACAACGGCAAGGACATGTGGGCTGCACTTGAGGCCAAGTTTGGGGCCTCAGACGCTAGCAGCAAGTTGTATGTCATGGAGCAATTCTATGACTACAAGATGACTGATGAGCAATTCTATGAGTTGTGGCCCCTATTATTCAGCAAGCTCATGAGATACAGTCACTCGCAAAGGAGCTTGAGTACTTCAAGTGTGTGTTGTCGGACAAGTTTGTGGCCGAAGGCATCATTGCCAAGCTTCCATCTTCGTGGAACAATTTTGCTACTTCTCCGAAGCACAAGAGACAAGAGTTTTTCGTCTCGGATCTCATTGGATCACTTGATGTTGAAGAGAAGGCGAGAGCAAAAGACACACATGCTCGAGAAGTTGAGGGATCTTCTAGTGCCCACGTGGTGCAGAAGAAGAACTTCCATCTCAACAAGCCCAGAACAACAAGAACAAATCTTAGGGCAAAGGCAAGTTTGTTGCAAAGAACAAGCCATCACAATCTACCAACTTCAAGAAGAATTCTCATAAGAAGGGGAAGGGACTGTGCCATGTCTGCGCTGATCCCAATCACTAGGCTCCAAGATGTCCTAACTGCTATGAGGAGCGTGAACATGAGAAGAGTGGCAAGTCCGCTAATGTGGTCATTGGTGATACTGATATGAAGGATTTTGGGTACGGTATTTTTCCTACCATCCTTTCAGTTTGTCATACTCTAGGTTGGTTAATTGACACCGGTGACATGTACATGTTTGTGTTGATGCCTCCATGTTTTATTCTTATCAGGTCACAGGGACTTCCCCCATGCTGATGGGTAATGGGTCACATGCCATCGTTTGAGGTGTCGGTACGGTCGATTTGAAGTTTACTTCGGGGAAGATCGTGCGCCTGAAGAACATTCATCATGTTCCCTCCATCAATAAAAATCTTGTCAGCGGTTCCCGTTTGTGTCGAGATGGTTTTAAGTTGGTTTTTCAGTCCAATAAAGTTATAATTTCTAAGTATGGACAATTTTTTGGAAAATGCTATGAGTGCGGAGGCTTGTTCCGCCTATGTTTGTCATATATTTGCACTAAAGTTATTAATAATATTTGGCACGATAATGAGTCTAATATTTGGCATTCACGACTTTGTCATATTAACTTTGGTTGCATGATGCGACTAGCCAATATGAGTTTAATTCCAAAATCCACTACTGTCAAAGGCTCCAAGTGCCAAGTGTGTGTGCAAGCTAAGCAATCTCGCAAGTCTCATAAGACTATAGAGGCGAGAGACTTGGCGCCACTAGAGCTTATCCATTCTGATCTTTGTGAGATGAATGGCGTGTTGACAAAAGGTGGAAATAAATACTTCATGATGTTGATTGATGACTCCACTAGATATTGTTATGTGTATCTTCTGAAATCAAAAGATGAGGCTTTAAACTTCTTCAAAAACTATAAAGCTGAAGTACCTTAGTGACAGTGACTTGGAGAACTATATCAATCACTATCTTATCTGGAAGATCAACTCCCACTCGATTCAAGCGATTGTAGCACCCAGACAATCTGAGCACATGCTCAACGATTGAGCTATTCTCCTTCATCTTGCAGGCAAAGAATCTTGTTGGAGATATCATATCTCACAACACGAGCACGAGCCCGAGATCCCAATTTCAGCTCTTAGAACATCTCATATGTTCCGTGACGTTCAAAACGTTTTGGAGCCTCAATTCTAAGCCGTAATGCATGATGCAGTAAACCATCAAGTAGTCATCAGAACGTGCCTGTCAGATGTTCACAACATCTACAGACGACGCTAGATGGGGTGGCGCACCGAGCGGTGCATTAAGGACATAAGCCTTCTGTGCAGCAATGAGGACAATCCTCAGATCACGCACCCAGTCCGCAATATTGCTACCATCATCTTTCAACTCTATTTCTCTAGAAACATATAAAATTCAAGGGAGCTACAGCGCGAGTTACAACATAATTTGCAAAGACACTATTGACTATGTTCATGTTAATGAGTTCAATTAATCATATTACTTAAGAACTCCCACTCAAATTGACATCCCTCCGGACATTCGAGTGATACATGATCCAAATTCACCAACTCAAGTCCGATCATCACGTGAGTTGAGGTGGTTTCAATGGTGAACATCAACATGTTGATCATATATACTATATGGCTCATGTTTGACCTTTTGGTCTCTTGTGTTCCGAGGCCATGTCTTTACATGCTAGGCTTGTCAAATTTAACCCGACTGTTCCGCATGTGCAACACTGGCTTGCACCTGTTGTATGTGAACGTAGAGTCTATCACACCCGATCATCACATGGTGTCTCGATACGACGAACTTTCCCAATGGTGCACACTCGGGGAGAACACAATTTATCTTGAAATTAAGTGAGGGATCACCTTATAATGCTACCATCTTCCTAAGCAAAACAAGGTGCATAAAAGGATTAACATCACATGCAAATCATAAGTGACATGATATGGCCATGAACTTGTGCTTTTGATCTCCATCTTGAATGCACCGGCATGATCTCCATCGTCACCGGCATGACACCATGATCTCCATCATCTTGATCTCCATTAACGTGTTGTCATTGGGGTTGTCGCGCCCACCATGCTTCTACTACTATTGCTACCCTTTAGCGATAAAGTAAAGCATTAATAGCGCTTAATGATTGACATACAATAATTAAAGACAACCCTATGGTTCCTGCCGGTTGCCGTACTCATCGACATGCAAGTCGTGATATTCTATACAAAACATGATCATCTCATACATCACATATATCTCGTCATGTAATTGGCCATATCACATCACAACATACCCTACAAAAACAAGTTAGAAGTCCTCTAATTATCGTTGCAAGTTTTACATGGCTGCTATGGGTATCTAGCAAGAACAATTCTCACCTACGCAAAACCACAACGGTGATACATAAATTGCTTATCAACCATCTCAAGGACCGCCATTGTCGAATCCAATCCAACTAAAGTAGTAGAAACAGACACCCGCCAGCCATCTTTGTGCAACGAGGTTACACGTCAGGCGATGGAACCGGTCTCTCGTAACCGTACGAGTAAGGTTGGATTGAGCCGCTTCATCCCACAATACCGTTGAACCAAAACACGACCAAGGGAGGAATCAATCTAAGCATCAACGCCCACAAACTCTTTGTGTTCTACTCGAGATCTCATCTACACATAGACCTAGCTCTGATACCACTGTTGGGGAACGTTACATGGTAAAAAAATCCTACACACACGCAAGATGTATCCATGATGATAAGCATCTACGAGGGGAGGAGTGGATCTACATACCCTTGTAGATCGCTAAGCGGGAAGCATTAAGAAACGCGGTTGATGTAGTCGAACGTCTTCGCGATCCAAATCACGGAGCGTCCCGCGATCCCATCACGACCCGTCCCGCGATCCAATCACGATCCGTCCCGCGATCTCATCACGATCCGTCTCGTGATCCAATCATGAATCGTCTTGCGATCTTGATCATGGTCTTTCCGATCTAGCGTCGAACGGACGGCACCTCCGCGTTCAGCACACGTATAGCTCGATGACGATCTCCACCTTCTTGATCCAGCAAGAGGGAGCGGAGAGGTAGACGAGTTCTTCGGCAGCACGACGGCGTTGCGGCGATGGTGGTGGAGCAATTCGAGCAGGGCTTCGCCTAAGCACCGCTGGAACCGATCTAGAGGAGAAACTACGAACTAGAGGAGAGGCAGCATGTGGCTTTGGGTTTCTTGATGTGTCCCAAGTGCTAGCCCCGCCCCTTTATTTATATGCTGAGCCCTGGGGTCGAAACTTGGAAAAAAATCATCCTAAAGGTCGGTTTGCCCGCGAGGCAAGAGTCCTCCTCGGACTCGAGGACCAGACCCCAAGGTCCTCGGCGTCTGGCCCCAAACACCAGGGTCCCTGGCGTATGGCCCCTGGCCTCTGCAAAACACCTTTTGCACCTTCCTAAAGCCTTATGGCCTTTACCCCTTGGCCCAAATAAAGTGTCCTTGTTCCCCGAACATTTCGGGAAACATCCAAAACTATTTCCGATGAATTTCGGAACCCTTCTGGAGACCAAACACTATTATCCCATATATCAATCTTTACCTCTGGACCATTCTAGAGCTCCTCGTGATGTCCGGGATCTCATCCAGGACTCCGAACAACCTTCAGTCATCACCATACAAAACTCTATACTACCGAAATGTCACCGAACCTTAAGTGTGTAGACCTTGCGGGTTTGAGAACTATGTACACATGACCGAGACACCTCTACGATCAATAACCAATAGTGAGACCTGGATGCCCATATTGGTTCCTACATATTATACGAATATCTTTATTGGTCAAACCTCTATGTCAAGGATTCAATTAATACCGTATGATGTTTCGTTTGTTCTTCGATATGTTACTCGTCGAGATTCGATCGTCAGTATCTCCATACCTAGTTCAATCTCGTTACCAGCAAGTCTCTTTACTTGTTCCGTAATACAAGATCCCATGGCTAACTCTTTAGTCACATTGCTTGCAAGGCTTATAGTGATGTTGTATTACCAAGTGGGCCCTGAGATACCTCTCCGTCACACGGAGTAACAAATCCCTTTCTTGATCCATGCCAGCCCAATAGACACCCTCGGAGATACCTGTAGAGCACCTTTATAGTCACAGTTATGTTGAGACATTTGATACACACAAGGTACTCCTACGGTGTCAGTGAGTTGCATGATCTCATGGTCATAGGAACATATACTTGACATGCAGACAACTGTAGCAATAAACTGACACGATCATATGCAACGTTTATAGTTTGGGTCTTGTCCGTCACATCATTCTCCTAATGATGTGATCCCATTATCAAATGACATCTCATATCCATGACTAGGAAACCATAGCCATCTTTGATCAACGAGCTAGTCTATTAGAGGCATACTAGGGACATGGTGTTGTCTATGTATCCACACATGTATTTGAGTTTCCGATCAATACAATTATAGCATGGATAATAAATGATTATCATGAACAAGGAAATATGATGATAACCAATTTATTATTGCCTCTAGGGCATATTTCCAATAGTCTCCCACTTGCACTAGAGTCAATAATATAGTTCACATCACCATGTGATTCGCATTGTTATGAATCTAACACCCAACGAGTTCTAGGGCTCGATCATGCTTTGCATGTGAGAGAGGTCTTTTAGTCAACGGGTCTGCGACATTCAGATCCGTCTGTACTTTGCAAATCTCTATGTCATACTGTAGACACTACTACCACACTCCACTTGGAGCTATTCTAAATGGCTACTCCACTATACGTATCCGGATTGCTACTAAGAGTCATCCGGATTGGTGTTAAAGCTTGCATCGACGTAACTCTTTATGACAAACTCTTTATCACCTCCATAATTGAGAAACATTTCCTTAGTCTTTTAGTTACTAAAGATAATCTTGACTGTTGTCCAGTGATCCACTACTGGATCACTCTTGTACCCCTTGACGGACTCATGGCAAGGCACACATAGGTGCGGTACACAACATGGCATAATATAGAGCCTATGTCTAAGGTACAGGGGACAACCTTCATCCTTTCTCTTTCTTCTGTCGTGGTCGAGCTTTGAGTATCACTCAACTTCACACCTTACAAATCAAGCAAGAACTCTTTCTTTGACTCATCCATTTTGAACTCTTTCAAAATCTTGTCTAGGTATGTACTCATTGAAAGTCTCATTAGGCGTCTTGATCTATCTTTATAGATCTCGATGCCCAGCAATTAAGTAGCTTTATCCAGGTCTTCCTTTTAAAAACTATTTTCAAACAACCCTTTATGCTTTCCAGAAATTCTACATCTTTTTCGATCAACAATATGTCACCCACATTTGCTTATTAGAAATTCTATAGTGCTCCCACTCACTTTATTGTAAATACAAGTTTATCATAAACTTTGTATAGACTCAAAAACTTTGATCACCTCATCAAAGCGTATATTCCAACTCTGAGATGCTTGATCCAGTCCATAGAAGAATCACTGGAGCTTGCACACCTTTTAGCATCCTTAGGACTGACAAAACCTTCTGGTTGTATCTCATACAACCTTTCCTCAAGGAAGGAAACGATGTTTTGACATCCATCTTCCAGATTTCATAATTGAAAAATGCAGTAACTGCTAACATAATTCCAATAGACTTTTAGCATCGCTACGGGTGAGAAGGTCTCATCGTAGTCAACTCCTTGAACTTGGAGGAAACTTGTTTGCGATAAGTCGAGCTTTACAAATAGTGACATTCACCATAGCGTCTGTCTTCATCTTAAAGGTCCATTTGTACTGAACGACCTACCGTCTAACGGGCAAGTCTACAAAAGTCTATACTTGGTTTTCATACATGGATCCTTTCTCGGATTTCATGGCCTCTAACCATTTGTCGGAATCCCGGCCCACCATTGCTTCTCCATAGCTCGTAGGTTCATCGTTGTCCAACAACATGACCTCTAAGTCAGGGTTGTCGTGCCACTCAGGAGCAATACGCGTCCTTGTCGACCTACGTGGTTTGATAGTAACTTGACACAAAGTTTCATGATTATCATCATTAACTTCCTCTTCAACTAACGTAGGCTCCACAGAAACATCTTTCTGCGCTGCACTACTTTCTGGTTGAAACAAAGGTTCAACAACCTCATCAAGTTCTATCTTCCTCCCACTCAATTCTTTCAAGAGAAAACACTTTCTCGAGAAAGTACCCGTTTTTAGCAACAAACACTTTGCACTTTGATCTGAGATAGAAGGTATACCCAACTGCTCTTAGGGTATTCTATGAAGATGCATTTGTCCGCTTTGGGTTCGAGCTCATTAGGTGAAAACCCTTTTCACATAAGCGTCGCAGCCCCAAACATCAAGAAATGACAGCTTAGGTTTCTGCCAAACCATATGGTGTCATCTCAATGGATTTAGATGGTGCCCTATTTAAAGTGAATGTAGTTGTCTCTAATGCATAACCCCAAAACGATTGTGGCAAAACGATAAGAGACATCATAGTATGCACCATATCCAATAGAGCACAACTATGACGTTCGAACACACCATCACACTATGGTGTTCCAGGTGGCGTGAGTTGTGAAACAACTTTCACATTGTCTAAAGTTGTATACCAAACTTGTAACTCAGATATTCACCTCCACGATCATATCGCAGACATTTTTATCTTCTTGTCATGATGATCTTAAACTTCACTCTCAATTTGCTTGAACTTTTCAAACGATTCAGACTTGTGTTTCATTAAGTAAATATACACTATTATCTACTCAAATCATCAGTGAAGGTAAGAAAGTAACGATATCCACCGCACACTACAAGACTCATTGGATTGCATATATAAACATGTATCATTTCCAATAAATCACTTGCCCACTCCATCAAACCGGAAAACGGGGTCCTTAGTCATCTTGCCCAAGAGGCATGGTTCGCATGTCTCAACCGATTCGAAATCAAATGATTCCAAAGATCCATCAGCATGGAGTTTCTTCATGCGATTTATACCAATATGACATTTAGCGGCAGTGCCACAAGTATGTGGTACTATCATTATTAACTTTCTATCTTTTGGCATCAATGTTATGAACATGTGTATTACTACGATCAAGATTCAACAAACCATTCTCACCGGGTGCATGACCATTGAAGGTATTATTCATGTAAACCAAATAACCATTATTCTCTAACTTAAATGAATAACCGTGTTGCAATAAACATGATCTAATCATGTTCATGCTTAACGCAAACACCAAATAACATTTATTTAGGTTTGTCACTCATCACGAAGGTAGAGAGAGCATGCGATGTTGATCACATCAAGCTTGGAAACATTTCCAACACACATCGTCACCTCTCACTTAGCTAGTCTCCGTTTATTCTGTAGCTTTTACTTCGAGTTACTAACATTTAGCAACCGAACCGGTATCCAACACCCTGTTGCTACTAGGAGTACTATCAAGGTACACATCAATAACACGTATATCAAATATACTTCTGTCAACGTTGCCAGCCTTCTTATCTACCAAGTATCTAGGGTTGTTCCGCTTCAGCGATCGCTCTCCTCATAATAGAAGCACTTAGTCTCGGGTTTGGGTTCAACTTTGGGTTTCTTCACTGGAGCAGCCATTGGCTTGCCATCCATGAAGTTTCCCTCCTTTCCCTTGCCCTTCTCGAAACTAGTGGTTTCACTAACCATCAACACTTGATGCTCCTTCTTGATTTCTACCTTCGCGCTGTCAAACATCGCGAATAGCTCGGGGATCATTATTTCCATCCTTGGCATTTTATAGTTCATCACGAAGCTCTAGTAGCTTAGTGATAGTGACTTGGAGAACTATATCAATCACTATCTTATCTGGAAGATCAACTCCCACTCAATTCAAGCGATTGTAGCACCCAGACTATCTGAGCACATGCTCAACGATTGAGCTATTCTCCTTCATCTTGCAGGCAAAGAATCTTGTTGGAGATCTCATATCTCACAACACGGGCACGAGCCCGAGATCCCAATTTCAGATCTTAGAACATCTCATATGTTCCGTGACGTTTAAAATGTTTTGGAGCCTCAATTCTAAGTCGTAATGCATGATGCACTAAACTATCTAGTAGTCATCGGAACGTGCCTGTCAGATGTTCACAACATCTACAGACGACGCTAGAGGGGGTGGCGCACCGAGCGGTGCATTAAGGACATAAGCCTTCTGTGCAGCAATGAGGACAATCCTTAGATCACGGACCCATTCCACAATATTGCTACCATCATCTTTCAACTCTATTTCTCTAGGAACATAAAAAATTCAAGGGAGCTACAGCGTGAGCTACAACATAATTTGCAAAGACACTACTGACTATGTTCATGTTAATGAGTTCAATTAATCATATTACTTAAGAACTCCCACTCAAATTGACATCCCTCCGGACATTCGAGTGATACATGATCCAAATTCACCAACTCAAGTCCGATCATCACGTGAGTTGAGGTGGTTTCAATGGTGAACATCATCATGTTGATCATATCTACTATATGACTCATGTTCGACCTTTCGGTCTCTTGTGTTCCGAGGCCATGTCTATACATGCTAGGCTTGTCAGGTTTGACCCGAGTGTTCCGCATGTGCAACACTGGCTTGCACCTGTTGTATGTGAATGTAGAGTCTATCACACCCAATCATCACGTGGTGTCTCGACACGATGAACTTTCGCAACGGTGCACACTCGGGGAGAACACAATTTATCTTGAAATTAAGTGAGGGATAACCTTATAATGCTACCGTCGTCCTAAGCAAAACAAGGTGCATAAAAGGATTAACATCACATGCAAATCATAAGTGACATGATATGGCCATGAACTTGTGCTTTTGATCTCCAGCTTGAAAGCACCGGCATGATCTCCATCGTCACCGGCATGACACCATGATCTCCATCATCTTGATCTCCATCAACGTGTCGCCATCGGGGTTGTCGTGCCCACCATGCTTCTACTACTATTGCTACCATTTAGCGATAAAATAAAGCATTACATAGTGCATAATGATTGACATGCAGGTCATACAATAATTAAAGACAACCCTATGGCTCCTGCCAGTTGTCGTACTCATCGACATGCAAGTCGTGATATTCTATACAAAACATGATCATCTCATACATCACATATATCTCATCATGTAATTGGCCATATCACATCACAACATACCCTGCAAAAACAAGTTAGACGTCCTCTAATTGTTGTTGCAAGTTTTACCCTTGTGCCACGGGTATCTAGAAAGAACAATTCTCACCTACGCAAAACCACAACGGTGATACATAAATTGCTTTTCAACCTTCTCAAGGACCGCCTTTGTCGAATTCGATCCAACTAAAGTAGGAGAAACAGACACCCGACAGCCATCTTTGTGCAATGAGGTTACACGTGAGTCGATGGAACTGGTCTCTCGTAAGCGTACGAGTAAGGTTGGTCCGGGCCGCTTCATCCCACAATAGCGCTGAACCAAAAACACGACCAAGGGAGGAAGCAATCTAAGCATCAACGCCCACAAACTCTTTGTGTTCTACTCGAGATCTCATCTACACATAGACCTAGCTCTGATACCACTATTGGGGAACGTTGCATGGGAAACAAAAAATTTCCTATGCACACGCAAGATCTATCCATGGTGATGAGCATCTATGAGAGGGAGAGTGGATCTACATACCCTTGTAGATCGCTAAGCGGGAAGCGTTAAGAAACACGGTTGATGTAGTCGAACGTCTTCGCGATCCAAATCGCCGAGCGTCCTGCGATCTCATTACTATCCGTCCCGCTATCCAATACGGTCCGTCCCGCGATCTCATCACGACCCGTCCCACGATCCAATCACAAATCGTCTCGCGATCTTGATCATGGTCCTTCCGATCTAGCGCCGAACGGATGACACCTCCGCGTTCAGCACACGTATAGCTCGATAATGATCTCCGCCTTCTTGATCCAGTAAGAGGGAGCGGAGAAGTAGACGAGTTCTCTGGTAGCGCGACGGCATTGTGGCGATGGTGGTGGAGCAATTCCAGCAGGGCTTTGCCTGAGCACCGCTGGAACCGATCTAGAGGAGAAACTACGAACTAGAGGAGAGGCAACACGTGGCTTAGGGTTTCTTGATGTGTCCCAAGTGCTAGCCCCGCCCCTTTATTTATATGCTGATCCCTGGGGTCGAAACTTGGAGAAAATCCTCCTCAAGGTCGGTTTGCCTGCAAGGCAAGAGTCCTCCTCGGACTCAAGGACCAGACGCTAAGGTCCTCAGCGTCTGGCCCCAGACGCCAGGGTCCGTGGCGTCTGGCCCCTAGCCTCCACAAAACACCTTTTGCACCTTCCTAAAGCCTCATGGGCTCTACCCCTTGGCCCAAATAAAGTGTCCTTGTACCCCGAACATTTCGGGAAACATCCGAAAGTATTTCTGGTGAATTCTAGAACCCTTTCGGAGGCCAAACACTATTATCCCATATATCAATCTTTACCTTCGGACCATTCTGGAGCTCCTCGTGATGTCCGGGATCTCATCCGGGACTTCGAACAACCTTCGGTCACCACCATACATAACTATATACTACCGAAATGTCACCAAACCATAACTGTGCAGACCCTGCGGGTTCAAGAACTATGTAGACATGACCGAGACACCTCTACGGTCAATAACCAATAGCGGGACTTGGATGCCCATATTGGTTCCTACATATTCTACGAAGATATTTATCGGTCAAACCTCTATGTCAAGGATTCAGTTAATCCCATATGATGTTCCGTTTGTTCTTCGGTATGTTACTCGCCCGAGATTCGATCGTCGGTATCTCCATACCTAGTTCAATCTCGTTACCGGTAAGTCTGTTTACTCGTTCCATAATACAAGATCATGTGGCTAACTCTTTAGTCACATTGCTTGCAAGGTTTATAGTGATGTTGTATTACCGAGTGGGCCCTAAGATACCTCTCCATCACACGGAGTAACAAATCCCTTTCTTGATCCATGCCAACCCAACAGACACCCTCGGAGATACCTGTAGAGCACCTTTATAGTCACCCAGTTACGTTGTGACGTTTGATATACACAAGGTACTCCTCCGGTGTCACTGAGTTGCATGATCTCATGGTCATAGGAACAGATACTTGACATGCAGAAAACTGTAGCAATAAACTGACACGATCATATGCTATGTTTATAGTTTGGGTTTTGTCCATCACATCATTCTCCTAATGATGTGATCCCGTTATAAAATGACATCTCATGTCCATGACTAGGAAACCATAGCCATCTTTGATCAATGAGCTAGTCTATTAGAGGCATACTAGGGACATGATGTTGTCTATGTATCCACACAAGTATCTGAGTTTCCGATCAATACAATTATAGCATGGATAATAAACGATTATCATGAACAAGGAAATATGATAATAACCAATTTATTATTGCCTCTAGGGCATATTTCCAACATCCAAGGCATGGTGGGGGGAGGCGCTAATGACTGCATGTCATGTCCTAAACCGAGTTCCCACAAAGAATAAAACCATTACTCCATTTGAGGAATGGGAAGGGAAAAGACTGAAACTCTCTTATCTACGTACTTGGTGTTGTTTGGCGAAAGTCAATATATCAATTCCCAAGAAACGCAAGCTTGGACCAAAAACCGTGGATTGTGTTCTTCTGGGCTATGATTTTCGTAGTATTGGCTATAGATTTTGATAATAAAATCTGAGGTATCCGACATGCATGTTGGTACGATTATGGAGTCGAATGATGCGACTTTCTTTTAGGACATATTTCCTATGAAGGATATGCCTAACTCATCAAATCAGGAGATACCTAATCTATCTACTCAAGAATTTTCTATAATTCATGAACCCACCATTGCGATGGAACATGTTGAGAATCCCGAGGAGGATGAAAATGAAACTCCTATAAGGAGTAAGAGACGAAGGACTGCAAAGTCCTTTGGTGATGAATTCATTGTGTACCTCGTGGGTGACACACCCATGACTCTTTCAGAAGCCTATGCATCTTCTTATGCTAACTATTGGAAGGAAGCTGTCCATAGCGAGATGGATTCCATCTTAGGTAATGGAACCTGGGAAGTCACTGATTGTCCTTATGGGTGCAAACCTATAGGATGTAAGTGGGTTTTCAAGAAAAAGCTTAGACCCGATGGTACAATTGAAAAGTAAAAGGCACGACTTGTGGCCAAGGGTTATACCCAGAAAGAAGGTGAAGACTTCTTTGATACTTACTCACCTGTGGCTAGACTGACCACTATTCGGGTGCTACTATCGTTGGCTGCCTCACACGGTATTCTGTTCATAAAATGGACGTTAAGACGACTTTCCTCAATGGAGAGTTGGACGAGGAAATTTACATGGATCAGCCCGATGGTTAGGTAGTACCCGGTCATGAAGGAAAGGTTTGCAAGTTATTGAAGTCTTTATATGGCCTTAAACAAGCTCCTAAGCAGTGGCATGATAAGTTCAAAAGAACATTAATTGCTGCAAGCTTTGTTGTAAATGAAGCTGACAAGTGTGTATACTATCTCCATGGTGGGGGGCGAAGGAGTTATTCGCTGTCTATATGTCGACGACATACTGATCTTTGGAACCAACCTTGATTTAATCAAGGAGGTTAAGGGTTTCTTATCTCGCTGTTTTGAGATGAAGGATCTTGGAGTAGATGATGTTATTCTGAACATCAAGCTGCTGAGAGATGAGAATGGTGGGATTACACTTATTCAATCTCACTATGTGGAAAAGGTCTTGAGTCGTTTTGGGTATAGTGACTACAAGCCCTCTCCAACTCCATATGATGCTAGTGTGTTGCTTCGAAAGAATCGACGGATTACTAGAGATAAATTGAGGTATTCTGAGATTATTGGCTCGCTTATGTATTTGGCGAGTGCCACGAGGCCTGACATCTCGTTTGCTGTGAGCAAACTAAGCCAGTTTGTATCAAAACCAGGAGATGATCATTGGCATGCGCTTGAGAGAGTTATGCGCTATTTGAAAGGCACCGCGAGCTATGGGATTCACTACACCGGGTACCCGAGAGGACTGGAGGGTTATAGTGAATCAAACTGGATATCTGATGCTGATGAGATTAAATCCACAAGTGGTTATGTTTTTACACTTGGTGGTGGCACTGTTTCCTGGAAGTCTTGCAAGGAGACCATCTTAACGAGGTTAACTATGGAAGCATAACTCACATCATTAGACACAACCACTGTTGAAGCAGATTGGCTTCGTCAGCTCTTGATGGACTTACCTATGGTTGAAAAACCAATACCCGCTATCCTGATGAACTATGATAATCAAACCGTGATCATCAAGATAAACAATTCTAAGAATAATATGAAGTCCTCAATGCATGTGAAGAGGAGATTGAAATCTGTCAGAAAAATGAAGAACTCCGGAGTTATTGCGTTGGATTATATCCAAACGTCTAAAAACCGGAGTTATTGCGTTGGATTATATCCAAACGTCTAAAAACTTGGCAGATCCCTTCACAAAGGGTTTATCACATAATGTGATAGAAAATGCATCGATGTAGATGGGTTTGAGACCCACCGTATGAGTTGTCCATAGTGGTAACCCACTCTATGTGATCGGAGATCCCGTGAAGTAGAATTGAGAGACAAGCTGTTGGACAGCTAAAAGGAGAGTATCCCTATATTTGCTATCCCACTCCACGAAGATGCAATACTCTCATAATCTGCATGGCAAGTTGATACATATCTTAATGCGTTCCAAGTGGCTTATTTTGGTAAGCAGAGATGTTGTCCTGCAGAACATCTCCCGAGAAACACACCTATATGAATTTGACTATAAACGTTGCACTCTGTGAGAATTGGGTGTTCTCTAATAAATTGATGAAAGGCCTTGGAGTATGACGTATACGCCCCACCCGCGGGGAAGCCTTGCGGCAACCCAGTATCGGTCATGGATTTATGTGAAACTACACTCGCAGAAAACTTGTAGTTCAAGGCATAGTCCACTATTCAAGTTGTGATCTAGTGTAGGATAAATTTCTAAATGGAAGTTCAACTTAACAGTCTCCATCAAGAACCGGTATATAAACAATGTTTTGAAACTAACAAATGATGAGATGTGCCAATGTGACTTCGTGGGGGATTGTTGGATTTTTGCTATTAGACCTTTGGCCCAAAGCCCATGTGAAAATCTGAAATTCTCATGGCCCATATGACTTGGATGTGTGTGGTGTGAGTGGGACTAAAGTTTAGTCTCACCCCGTTAGTGGAGAGAGAGCTATACTTTTTTATAACGTGAGCTCTTATAGCACTTGTAAGAGAGTGAGAAGAGAAGAGGCCCTCGTGCACTCCTCCTTCTCGCTCGCCTCGCCACACCTCGTCATGACGCGTCGTGGGTTGCGGGATTGAGCCGAACCGAGCTCATACTTACGTGCTTATTTTTGCCGGTCAGGAACAGAGAGTCCTTAACAGACGCACCACGATCTAAGGCGTTGGATCGTGGGCTGTAACCGACTCGGACGTGGGTCCAATCCATGTCTCTCTACCCTGTCATGCATATATATATATATATACGCGAGGTCCCTGTCAACCATAGCCACCGTCATAACATATGGTTTCGCACCGTTCCAGATCATTGCATCGCCATACAAGTCTTTTCCATCGCTCCTTCCGGCTTGCACCACGAGAAGGGACAGCAGGCCTCCGGAACCCCGCGCTCTCGTGATCCTGTACGGGAGAGGGGCGATCAGGTTTTTGGGGAGCGCACTCGTGCGACTGCTGGCAGCGACAACTTCCTCAATGACGTCTTCTTCCCCGATCTCGGCAACCTCTTCCTCAACGACATGGGCGACAACACCAACGCTGGCGGTTCTACTCCTGCTGTATCGTATGCAATCTTGTCCTCTCTGTTTGAGTTCATGCTAGAATTTATGTGTCTAGTTTATGCCGTAGATTCGATCTACTCTTTTACGATGCTAGTCTACATGATTAGTTGAATCTATGCTCTTGCTGTCATGCTTTATTTTCTGGTTATTCGTATTAAATATTGTAGTAATTTGTTGATATAATCAACGGTTAGTACAACTTTATAATCTTTCTTGTTGCTTGTCTGGGTGAGCAATGTTGATCACGATTTGGCTTTTTAGGGAATAACCCGTCTGCATGTTGATGTTCTCGATTTTGAGATGATAATTTGCAGTCACAAGAAGCCCATGCGCACTTTGTCGCCTGAAAGACTATTAGATCCTGCTGAAGATTTAATGACATTCTTACACCAACATGACATTACTTGCAAGCTTGAGATGGTGAGCATACCAGATACCACTTGTCTTATTTCTCGCAAATGATATTCTCCCTTGTTAATATTAGTACTTTATTTATTTTTTCCTTCTGTTCTCAGCTTCTATAGCAAGCATTAATAAATCTCCTTTGGTTATGCGATGCTAAGATTTCCTGACTTATTGTGTACTTTATTTTCATAGACATACCGTACTGTAAGTTGACATTTGAGAGCCTCATTTTGTTTTATTCACGATGTACTAACTTGTAGAAATTTTAACCTTTATGTTTCTTTCACTTAAAGCAAATGCTCCCCTTTATCCAGGTTAACGACTCTATTGTTAAGGAAGCTCATCGCTTGCATCAAATCGAATTGCATGAAAAGGAACATTTGAAGTTCTTGCGCCTTCTTCTTAAGGATTTTATGATTGAATCTGACATGGCATTGAGAATTGGAATCTAATCCAATTTGCATCAGCTCTGAAGATGATCTGTTACCCTGAAGCATCATATAGAGTTTACCACCCTGACAAGGTGTTTAGATGTCTTTTGAGTATGTGTATGCCGGAAATTGTCCTTTTAGCAATGGTCTAAAGTATTTTTCTTTCAGATTTTCTTTGTTGGCGAGTATCCAAAGATAAAGGACCATGCATCTGGATATGATATAATCTTTTCTAAGATTGATGTCTTGTTTGTCTACGAAGATGTTATTGCTCTGAACTCAGAGAAGTATTTCATTTTGTCCAAATTGGGTGTATTTGTCATGAAGGCTGTAGAAGAATGGAAGAAGGCAAATGCTGTTAGGTTACGCAAAGATCATGCTTCAGGGACTGATTTATGCACTGGCTCCTAATTTTGAAGGAAGCTAGTACTAATGTTGATGGCGGGCTGGACAGTTGTTACAAACCAAACATCACTTGATGAAATTTTGCATGTGAATCTACATCCTAGCATTTTCTTTTTGAGTGAATTCACTTTGTTGTATTTCATTTGGATTTTTAGTGAATGACCTTGGTAATTGGCAAGCTCTCTACCCTAGAACCATAAATTTCCTCAAAGACCATTTTGATACCAAGGATATTATTAGGTTTTACCTTTAATCCCTAATGTCAAAATATTAAAACACAAATGCTATAAAGTGTATGTGTGTTGTCTCGCTTCAAATTGAGACAAGAATCCACTTGAGCGAAGTCTAAGGCAGAGAGATGACTGGTCGTCATAGACTATTTTTACATCGCATAAACACGGAACAATCGTTTTCTTCCAACTACACAGGAGTCACCCGACGTCAACTCATATAAACCTATTCTTAATTTCAAAACCTCATTACTTCCAAACCAATTGGCCAAATGAAACTCTAGTTTCATCGTAGTCTTAATGATATCTTCAAAACTATATCTCATATGGGTACATTTCAATGAATAATTTCTCAAAACAATTTTTGTACCACGAAAAGCAAGTTTCTCATATATATGAACATGCTTTTATAGCACTGAACCAATAAATTAAGGATTACTCGCATTTCTAGAGACCTACTGGAATATTGAGGGCAATGCCACACACACCCAGCTCTGTGATGATCTCACTGAACGCCACTGGTAACTGTATGGGAGATAGACTCCATTTTATTCATCTGGTCTTATTTGTCTTCACGTGTGATTTGAACAATTCTTTTCATTCCGGACCATTAGTATTGTTTTAACTATTCATATTTGAACATTTTTTGTAATTGAGATGATTACTTTATTGTATAATGCTAAATCATTAATAAATTTAATTTATAGTGTTATTGTATTAAGATTATATTGTTCAAAATCATGAATTTACTTAAAATGGTTTTGCGATATGGATATGTTATAGATTTTCTGAAAAACACCGGTCAGGTAGAGATACCTCAATGAAAAAAAAACGAGCATAATATTTGTTTTTTCGAGTCTAGCCCATCTACCACCTCGGTCCAGCCTTTCATGGGCCCTAGCCCATGTACCCCACGTCCACCATGAGTCCAAACCCTAACCCAACAGCACCTAGCACATCGCCAGGACGGCTACAAATACTGCATCCCCGAACTCTCTTCCCTGCACCGCCGCCGCCGCCATCCAACCTCATCTCCCCGTTACCCGATCCAGGGTTCAGTCCTCGTTTTGATCCTTCTTGATTTTCAGTTCCCGTGTTTCATCGTTTATTTTGCCCTGCCGTTGATCTGCTTTTCCTGTCTTGTTCTTCTGTTCTTGGCCTAAAATTGCAATTGTTCGCTGCTAATATGCGGCGAGGAATCTATCCTTAGGCCAGATCGAACCAAAGGGGAGGGCACTTTCCTAGCTCTTCCCGTCTGCTTTTTAAGCTCCGGCCGTCCTCTGTTTATCCAGGATTTGCCGGTGACAAAGCAGACAAATTTTTCCGCAAATCAAATGTTTTGGTATTCGATCTGTCCGTTCTCTGTTTTGAGTGTTTTCGCCCGGTGGCGTGGCGAGGTGTGACGAAGAAAATCATTAGGAATTTCTTATTCCGTAGATTTGTGTAAACAAATGTGAGATCTTAAACCAGCTACTTCTGACCCAACGGCATGCCATGAGCAATCTCTTTGTTTTGATTTTCTAGAGAATCTTGTCTGCTTTCTTGATTTGTTTTGGTGCTATGTCCGGTAGCATGGCGAGGATGAAGAAGAAAATCATTCGGATTCCCATTGATTTGTAATAAACATGAGATCTTTAACCAGCTACTTCCGACTCGTATCTTACAATCTGATTTTTTTGTTCATGTTTTTCTTGGAGCCAGTGATGTATCAAAATATTTGCTACTCTTGATGGGGCAATGGCCCCATCTGATGACCACAACCACCAAGATCTCTGAGGCCCTGTAAAACATCTTCGTTATTTTTGTCGATTATTCGGACAGCTCCACATGCAAAGCGTTCAGATGCACCATATCTGAACATCTTTCTACTATATGTTCAAATCGTAGGCTGTATGATGTGGAACATGCAAAACTGTTTCGGTGGCATGACGCAGTGTGCTGTTTTTCCATATGATTCATAGCATATTAATTCTGGTGGCAATCGAGTGAGATTTGGGCCCAATTCGTTTGGCTGATACACCCAGAATCTTCAGAATTGGACCTCTTTCCAGTATCTTGCAAGCATTTTTTTTTACATTTCTTGATGGTTATGGTAGTGGCTAGGATTGTTTCTAACAGGCTTAAGATTCTTGGGTAATCTGCGGGGAGGTCTCATTCTCATCATTATCTTTTAATCGGCCAGAAGAACAGGCCTCACTGTCGTAGCGGTTGCTGCCCTTTAATGTAAGACAAACATTGTTTTGTCAACAATGTGCTCTTCGGACATTGCCTCAGAATTAACTATGTTCAAACGAGCAAAGGAACACATAAATTCATAAGACAGACCATGCTTTGAAAATATAATAAAATTGCCAAGCTATTTTATGAACTTCCATTTCTTTTATAAATATACTATGATCAAAATATCATGCTATTATTCTTTTATCATCTAATGAATTTGGGCCTCAAGCTGGCAGCTCAATAGTCTTTTCCATATATAGAAAATAAATAAAAATAGCATTTGGAGGTGTGTGTCTAAGGTCTGTTTGGTTGCCAGTCTCGCTCCCCCAACGCTGGCCCGCCCTTCGCAACCGGCTAGTGGCCCCTCTGATGAAACGCTCTGCTCTGTGCGCAGTTTTGTATATTGCGTCCCCTGTGTAGCCCGTCCTGTGCAGTTTGGCCTGTTTCATTTATTTCCTGTCTGTGAATTTAATGAATTATCCCTGGATTATCAGTTTTGCAGAAATTATTTTATGTTTATGCATATAATAATAACTCATCAGCCGTATGTCGGATTGAAATAATTTTATTATGTGTAATGTTTGAATTTTGTGTAGATTAATAATTTGCAACTTTCATCAATGCTAAAAATGTTTAATTTATTGTTTTATTTAATTTGCAAAAACACCATGTTAAAATGTTTTAATTAAAGTGATTTAACATGTCATTTATGCAAATTAAATGAGAATAGTAAGTTAAGCATTTTTAACATGGATGAAAGTTGGAAATTATTGAGTTACACAAAATTTTGAGCATTTTACATATTAAAATCATTTTAATTTGATGCATGGTTGATGAGTAATATATATGCACATGGAATACTTTTCTCTAAAACTGATAATAAAATTGAAACTGGCCAAATTTGCACAGGACATGGGGTACACAGTGGATGCAATATACTAAATTGCGCACAAAGCAAATGTTAGCGGGGCGGTTCACTAGAGTTGGGCCTCGGCTGTTGTGTGCCTGGAGGCTCAATCGTGGCAGGAGGTGCGGCCAACTTGGCGGTCTTGTAGCAGAGGGTTAGTGAGGCATGGAGGAGGCGCTAGGATGGATGGATTTGGCTTGGTGTGGTTGGATTCAGTCATCAGCGGTGGAGGGAGGGGCGCATGGGAGTGCACGAGGGAGGGATGACATTGGGCGTGGCCCTCGTCTAGCGAGGCTGTGGAGGTTTGGCAGTGGGGAAGGGCGACGGAGCTTGTTGGAGCCCCAGTTGCGGGCGAGTGGGGAGCTTGGACGGATGGATCTGGCACGGTGTGGTTGGATCCGGTCATCAGCGGTGGAGGGAGGGGCGGGCAGGGCACGAGGTAGAGCGATGACACTGGGCGTGGCCCTCGTCCAGTGAGGCCGTGGAGCTCGGGCGGGCCTCCAACTGGGAGAAGGAGGTTGGGGTGAGGTGGATGTCGGCGGTTGGCTGGCGCATAGGTCGAGGCAACCATGTAGCGAAGACTACATGGGGAGAGAGGTGGGTGGCTAGGTTATTCCATTTTAGGTAGGGGAGGAGCTGCCTTATATAGCTAGGGTTTGAGTTTAGGGGGATGTTTAGTCCATTTTGAGCCGTTTGATCATGATCAGACGTGTTCGGTGAAGGGGGCTTGCTAGGCTAGGTGGGCTGTGTAGAGGCATTGGGCTGAGATGAGAGAGAGGTTGGAAGTATATGTGGCCATCTCAGGCCTGGCTCGGCCGGCCCGCCTAGGCCTGGCCTAGGCCTGATGGGCTTGCTTGTGGGCTGGGCTTGGGCTTGAGTTTTGAGCCCACCAGTAGGGCCAGGCCGAGCTTGGGCTTTGCTAATTGGGATTTTAAGGAAGAGGCCTGGCCCATGGCCGTAGGCTTGACGGGCTTTTAAGGGCTTGGGCTTCAAAGTAGGCTTGATGGCCGGGCCTAGGCTGGGTTTGGGCCTCAGTTTTCTGTCGTGGTTTTTTTTGGGCCTGGCCCAAGCTTGGCCCGGCCCGGCCCATGGCCAGGTATAGTTGGGAGGCTCGTGACAGAGTTTTATAAATCAAAAATGTCTGATAATTTAATCGGCTATAGTGTTGCTATATGTTTAACATTTCATGTATCAAACAGGCTCTGAATATGATGAAATTTGGCACTATCTACAATATATTGAGATCGCATGCCCACTTTCAACCCATTCCATGAAAAAATTATACATACTTTAAAAAATAATATTTAAATAATAATAATAATATTTTTAACGTTTTCATCGGCGAGTGCGAGTGTGGTTGGTCTTGAAACGGTGGACACGAGAATGGGGGAAACCAACAACTATGAACTACAAAAATGATGGCAACGGAGTGTCGATTAAATGCACATGATGCGATGATGAATGCGATAAACAAATAAAACACATGGTGAAACTCGAAATAACTAGAAGGCATCTCGAGTGTCGGTCCCGGGCTATTACAATTCTCCTCAACTAACAGGAGATCTCGACTCGAGATCTTAGGATGAGAATATAAAGAGGAAAACAAAAGAGGAAAAACTTAGTTGCTTCTCTAACAAACGAGTAAAACCAACGAAACTTGAAGAGATATAGAATGGCATGAGGCAAGAAAGAATTCAAAAGAAATTTGGGCAGGACCTTAGTTGAAAAGAGAGGCAAAACTTGATAAGATGAAAAAAACTTAAAAAGGTTTCACAATGCTTTGGTTGAAGGGATAAGTGAGGAAACGAACATGATCTTGATAAAACAAGATGATGGTTCAAAGAGAGGAACATCAAAATGGCTGTGGTACAAAAGAATAGAAGCCAGTTACTTTGAACAAAAGAACCGGAAAGAAAATGACAAATTTTGCCACAATTGAATTAAAAAAAACATTCGTACGAAGAAGGGTTAAACGGAGTTGTTGGAAAATCAACAACGAAAAGAATATGCTTGTTGTGTGCTTATGGCAAATATCTCAAAAAATTATGAGGTGACAACCGACCACTAATGGAAACAAGGATTTCTTGGGAGCAACAAGATATGCAAAACTTTTTTCACAAAGAGGATGCATTGAGAACTTGGATCATGACAAACACCATGATAGCAACAATCCTTTGGAAATGCTTGAGGTGAAATCCGATCCAAGGTATCTCCAAGAAAGATAAATGGGTTCAAATATCTCATTCCTGACAAATTCTCTTTGAGACTCCTCATGAATCAAGAATGCTATAACACCATCTCAAAAGTCAATGGAGAGATGAATCACACCTTGAAATGCAAGGCAGAATATTTGAGCTCGTCCAACAAGAATATTGACAAACACTTCGAGAATGAACAAAATCCTTGACGAACCACCATGAAGAACCATCGGGAAGAACTCCGAAAATGAAAGGATGATAGAAAATAATTGAAGGTTTCAAAAAGAACAAGATTGAGGCCTTGCCATGATTTAGATGATCCTTCGTGATGATATACTTGAGAAAACTTGGAACTCCAGAAAAGAAAAGATGAACAACATATAATCAATAATTTGATATCATGAAGAACTATGGAAGAAGGATTGAAATCACCTTGATGAAACAAGAATAAGAATTATGTTATGTTTATCCTTCATCAAGCTAACTTGATGACAATCAACGGATTTGACATACCACTTATTCTTCTTGAAAAGATTGGAGAGAGCTCGCATGAACTTGAAGGATTCTTGAATGAACCACAAGTAAGAATTTGGAACGAATGAGGATATTACGAATGAATTGAATACATGAGACCGAAGAGATGATGAACCACCTAGAAGAAAACTTAAACTAGGCACCAGTAAGAATTGAGATCCGAACGAAGAGACAATAATTTAGAAGAATTTGATAACAAAAGCTAAAAGCGAAGAACTTAGAAAACTTTTGAAATGATGGCCTGAGGATCCAGAAATGAAAACAACTATGAAGTACTACGGATCGATAAGGAATGAATTACTCATGATCGAAAACAATTCGGGAGGATAGCATGAAGCGAGAAGCACAAATCTTCACAAGAATGGATAAAGATTTTAGAGAAACTCTCCTTTGGTCCTCAACATTGAGAATAATGATCACCATGAATTACTGAGGCACTCTAGAAGAAAAAACAAAGTAACGTTAAGCCAACGACGAAAATAATACGAAGCGATCTTGGAGAAGGAATATGACCGATGGAAATCATTCTTACGTCATATTTGAAAAGAACTTGAGATCTCCAAAAAAGATTAAAAGAGCCAGGTGAGTTCCCGGAGAAGACCTGTGGGTTATGGCCCACTCAAAGGAAAACGTCGTTGAAACGATTGCTTAGGAAGATAGATTGCACTGGTACAATTGAAAATTTGATGAGGTGAGAACCTCGAAAGAATTTGAAAGGATATTGAATGGAAACACAAGTCTTTCGAGATTGCTTCAGCATGCTGGAATGAATACAGAGAGGTAAAAAACAAGAGAGGCTTGGCTAATAATCTCCAACATGGGAAATCATTTAGCGAACGAAAATGATATGATGAACACCTAAAGCTTGAATTGAATTCACCGGATAAGAAAACGTGAACGAGGAATGATGAAATTAAAACTCTTGAGAATCTTCACACGGAAGACACCGAGTTGATATATGGAAGAAAATGAATGATGAGGCTTCACCTGAATAAAAGGACACTTGATTCGAGATGTCTGGCTTTGGAAGAAAAGGTGAGAGGGTGGGGAAAAACAAAGAAAACTTATGACGGATGAAACGAACTCCAGAAAATAAATAAGAGGATTGATCTTGCAAAAATATGAGAGGATTGAATATCTTGAAGCGAAGCACTCTCGAAGAAAATAATTGACATGACAATTTGATTGATCAAAGGAATTAATACTCCCATAGAAATATGAGAACATCGCTTAGGAAAGATATGAAATCAACATTTGACAACGGAGAAACTCAAATTACCATACTCCAACAAAACAAAGGATGAGGCTTACGAAACAAGGCACAAACAAAATATATGACAGATATTTCATTCAATATTTTTCATGGTAAAATTTGCACGCGCTCGATCGTACATTAGATTGTCATATTAAAAGGACGCTCTAATGTGCTCCATGGGCGTAGCGAACTACAAGGCTTGACGAAGCATATCGAGACTGTCCTCTTTACGAAAGACCGTAAGCAAACAAACCACTAGATGTCGAACCCCAGTCTCACATCATGCATTTGTTGGAAGGATAAACCTAGATAACTATTTGAATTCCCACCTAAGAACTCCCGAATTTTTGGTTCTTTAGCAAAGTTTGGCTCGCCACAGTTCAAAGGAGCTTTTGCAGTAGGAAGTTTCACCACGGGTGTGGCGCTCGTTTCAGGCGCGACACTTGTGCGATGCGCTACACCTGCCACAGCTTAGGCATGGCATACAGAATTCTTGACCAAACTGGCCCTAAACCCACTTGAACTTACGTCACAGGTTGATCAGTGGAGGTAACAACCCTCTAGCTAGCTAGTGTCGTGGGCCTGGGTCCATATTGTTGGAAATATGCCCTAGAGGCAATGAATAAAGTGTTTATTATTATATTTCCTTGTTCATGATAATCGTTTATTATCCATGCTATAATTATATTGATTGGAAACACATTACATGTGTGGGTAAATAGACAACACACTGTCCCTAGTATGCCTCTAGTGAACTAGTTCGTTGATCAAAGATGGTCAAGGTTTCCTAGCCATTGACATGAGATGTCATTTGATAACGGGATCACATCACTAGGAGAATGATGTGATGGACAAGACCCAAACTACAAACATAGCATATGATCGTATCAGTTTATTGCTACTGTTTTCTGCATGTCAAGTATGTGTTCCTATGACCATGAGATCATGCAACTCACGAACATCGAAGGAGTGCCTTGTGTGTATCAAACCTCACAACGTAACTGGGTGACTATAAAGGTGCTCTACAGGTATCTCCGAGGGTGTCTGTTGAGTTGGCATGGATCAAGATTGGGATTTGTTACTCCGTGTGACAGAGAGGTATCTCAGGGCCCACTCGGTAATACAACATCACAATAAGCCTTGCAAGCAATGTGACTAAGTGTTAGTTGCGGGATCTTGTATTAAGGAACGAGTAAAGAGACTTGCCAGTAACGAGGTTGAACTAGGTATGGAGATACCGACGATCGAATCTCGGGCAAGTAACATACCGAAGAACAAAGGGAACATCATACGGGATTAACTGAATCCTTGACAAAGAGGTTCGACCGATAAAGATCTTCGTAGAATATGTAGGAAAAAATATTGGCATTCAGGTCCCGCTATTGGTTATTGACCGTAGAGGTGTCTCGGCCATGTCTATATAGTTCTCGAACCCGTAGGGTCTGCACACTTAAGGTTTGGTGACATTTCGGTAGTATAGAGTTATGTATGGTGTTGACCAAAGGTTGTTCGGAGTCCCGGATGATATCCCGGACGTCATGAGGAGCTCCGGAATGGCCCGTAGGTAAAGATTGATATATAGGAAGTCCTATTTTGGTTGCCGGAAAAGTTTCGAGCTCATCGGTAGTGTACCAGGAGTGCCGATAGTGTACCGGGAGACCATCGGGAGGGGTATTTCGACCCAAGAGGCAATATGGGCTGTGGGAGGGTGAATACCAGCCCTTAGTGGGCTGGTGGAAGTCCCACACAAAGTCCATGCGGCTAGGGAGAAAAAACCCAAAGAGAAAAGTGGAAAAAGGCAAAAATAGGGTGAATCCTAGTCCTACTAGGATTGGAGGTGGATTCCACCTCTCCCACCTGGTTCGGCCGACTCCTAAAGGCTTGGCCCTTGGGCCAAGACTCCTCCTCTCTTCCTCTTATATATACTGGAGGTTTTAGGGTTTTTGCATAGAATTTTCAGCCACGTGCTGCCCGTTCCTCCAGTGCATACTTTCTCCTCTAGATCGGTTTTCTACAGTGCTTAGGCGAAGCCCTGCTGGAATAGCTCCACCATCATCGCTGGAGTGCCATCATGCTGTCGGAGAACTCTTCTTCCTCTTCGCTCCTTCTTGCTGGATCAAGACAGCGGAGATCATCATCAAGTTGTACGTGTGCTGAACGCGGAGGTGCCGTCCGTTCGGCGCTAGATCGGAAGGATCGTGATCAAGTTCGTGGGACGGATCGTGATCAAGTTTGCGGGACGGATCATGATTGGATCGCGGGATGGATCATGATTGGATCGCGGGACGCACAGCGATTTGGATTTCAAAGACGTTTGACTACACCAACCGCGTTTCTTAACGCTTCCCGCTTAGTGATCTACAAGGGTACGTAGATCCACTCTCCCTCTCGTAGATGCTCATCACCATGGATAGATCTGTGTGTGCATAGGAATTTTTTTGTTTCCCATGCAATGTTCCCCAACACATATAGCTTTGCATGTCTCAATCGTAGTTCGCCGAGGTGTTGGTGAGCCACCGCATTACGTATTCCAACTGCTTCCAACCGTAAAATTGTGATTGTTTGAATAAAACTTCACGAGATTGTCTAAAAAAACTGCTTTCAGGCGTGTTCGCGCTGCCAATCCCACAACCTGCCTCATATTGCCGGATGTTGCATTGCGTCGGGGCGGATGACGCGACGGACCACACTACTATTCGTGGGCGCCCCTCCTCTCCTAGCAGCGGTTTTGGGGCCATGGGTCAATGCATCATCTAGGCACTGCATTTAGCAGTTGCGTCATTGGCCCAAGCAACGGCTAGCGGGTCATGCCCATGATTCAACGACGTCTAGGGGACAACCTAGAAGAGCTTAAGGTAGCGCAACAACGATGTTTAGGGGACAACCTAGAATAACTCGAGGCAACGGTTTGTTGGCCTTGGCGTACGTGGTGACGACCTCGGGGCGCGTTTGGTTGCCCGGATATGGTCCAACCAAGCCCGCGTAGGAAGAAAACACTGTGAATGGTTGCCTGCGTTCACTCTTGGGCTGCATCAAACAAAGTTTAAAGCATCTCTAGGCCTGCCTCCCAAAGCATGCTCAGATCGGCAGTTTCTCGGGAGCTAGGCCCTATCGAGGAACGCGGGCGACGGGAGTTGCACGTGAAGAGCCACCCTTGAGAAGCCGCATTCCTTCTCGAAGCACCGACAATTATTACCCTCACCTTCCATCGCCTCTCTCTCCCCTCTTCGCTCCCCTTCTCTTCACACACCTACGGCAGCGGCGACGTGCAGCGGATTGGAGAACCACAAGTCGACCTCTGGCCACCTTCACAGGAATCCGCGGCGCAACACTTTGACAATGGTGGTAAGATTTTTTTTCCACTCCGCACCTACTACTTTGCATTCTATTTGAGTTTAGATTCGAGTTAGGGCATTGGGGAATCGGGGTATCGCTGTGACTAGGGGATTGCGGAAGAGGTTCCCAATCCGGATTGAGTACAAGAGGGATGGGAATTAGGGTTCATATTACACAGTACACATAGATCTTATCCCGGGGACCTTGGAGGCGATTGGAGTTGCGGGTGGCCTTGCCCTTGGTCTTGGTCTTCTCCGTTTCTTCTTCCTCACTGGAGTCCAGCTCGATGATTAGACTTTGGTGTACTCGCACCGGTGCCCTTATTATCAAACCCACAACATGTTCTTCCACCTCCATATGCATCGGTTCTTGAGCCTCCTATTGGGGAACATTGCATGGGAAACAAAATTTTTCCTACGCTCACCAATATCAATCTAGGAGATGAGCATCTACGAGAGGGGAGAGTGGATCTACATACCCTTGTAGTGTTGGAAATATGCCCTAGAGGCAATAATAAAATGGTTATTATTGTATTTCCTTGTTCATGATAATTGTCTATTGTTCATGCTATAATTGTGTTAACCGGAAACCGTAATGCATGTGTGAATACATAGACCACAACGTGTCACTAGCGAGCCTCTAGTTGGCTAGCTCGTTGATCAATAGATGGTCACGGTTTCATGACCATGGACATTGGATGTCGTTGATGATGGAATCACATCATTAGGAGAATGATGTGATGGACAAGACGCAATCCTAAGCATAGCACAAGATCGTGTAGTTCGTCTGCTAAAGCTTTTCTAATGTCAAGTATCGTTTCCTTAGACCATGAGATTGTGCAACTCCTGGATACCGTAGGAATGCTTTGGGTGTGCCAAACGTCACAATGTGACTGGGTGGCTATAAAGGTGAACTACGGGTATCTCTGAAAGTGTCTATTGGGTTGGCACGAATCGAGACTAGGATTTGTCACTCTGTGTGACGGAGAGGTATCTCTGGGCTCACTCGGTAAGACATCATCATAATGAGCTCAATGTGACTAAGGAGTTAGCCACAGGATGATGTGTTGCAGAACGAGTAAAGAGACTTGCTGGTAACGAGATTGAACAAGGTATAGGGATACCGAAGATCGAATCTCGGGCAAGTATCATACCGGTAGACAAGGGAATTGGATACGGGATTAATTGAATCCCTGACATCATGGTTCATCCGATGAGATCATTGTGGAGCATGTGGGAGCCAAAATGGGTATCTAGATCCCGCTGTTGGTTATTTACCGGAGAGGTGTCTCGATCATGTCTACGTGTCTCCCGAACCCTTAGGGTCTACACACTTAAGGTTCGATGACGCTAGGGTTATCTGGAAATGGTATATGTGATTACAGAAGGTTGTTAGGCATCCTGAATGAGATACTGGACATCACGAGGAGCTCCGGAATGGCCCAGAGGTAAATATTGATATATAGGAAGTCCTGTTATGGTCACCGGAAAGTTTTCGAGCTCATCGATAGTGTACCGGGAGTGTCGGGAGGGTGCCGGAGGACCCCCTGGAGGGGTGTGACGACCAAAGGACCTTATGGGCTGTTAGATAAAGTGTTCCAGCCCTTATTGGGCTGGGAAAGACCTTTGATAAAGGCCCATGCGCATAGGGATAAAGAGATAATGCAAAAAGGAGTTTGAAAGGAGGAGATCCACCTCCCTTGTGGGAGGTGGACTCCTCCCCTAGCTCGGCCAAACCTCTCCTCCTTGGAGGAGGGGCCAAGGCAGCCCTCCCTCTCCCTCCTCCTATACATACTTTATGTTTTGGATGTTTTGAGACAAGATTTGATCTCTCTCTCCCAGGACACAACCCTACCTCTCTTCTTCCTCCTCTGTAGTGCTTAGGCGAAGCCCTGCCGGAATACCTTGCTGCTCCATCACCACCACGCTGTCGTGCTGCTATTGGAGCTCTTCCCCAACCTCTCCCTCCTCCTTGCTGGATCAAGGCACGGGAGACGTCACCGGGCTGTACGTGTGTGGAACGCGGAGGCGCCGTTGTTCGGTGCTTAGATCGGAATCGACCGCGATCTGAATCGCTACGAGTACGACTCCACCAACCGCGTTCTTGTAACGCTTCTGCTTAGCGATCTTCAAAGGTATGAAGATGCAATCTCTTCACACTCATTGCTGGTTTCTCCATAGATTGATCTTGGTGATCGTAGATTTTTTTTGATTTACTACTACGTCTCCCAACAGTGGCATCATGAGCTAGGTCTATGCGTAGAATCTTTGCACGAGTAGAACACAAGTTGTTGTGGGCGTCGATCTTGTTAATTTGCTTGTCGCTACTAGTATTATCTTGATTCGACGGTATTGTGGGATGAAGCGGCCCAGACCAACTTTACACGTACGCTTACGTGAGACCGGTTCCGCCGCCTGACATGCACTTGTTGCATAAGGTGGCTAGCGGGTGTCTGTCTCTCCAACCTTAGTTGGATCGGATTCGATGAAAAGGGTCCTTACGAAGGTTAAATAGCAATTGGAATATCACATTGTGGTTTTTGGCGAAGGTAAGAAACGTTCTTTCTAGAAACCTATAGCAGCCACGTAAAAACTTGCAACTACAAATTAGATGACGTCTAACTTGTTTTTGCAGCATATGCCTTGTGATGTGATATGGCCAAAGGATGTGATGTGATGCATTGTGATGTATGAGATTGATCATGTTCTTGTAATAGGGTTCACGACTTGCATGTCGATGAGTATGACAACCGGCAGGAGCCATAGGAGTTGTCTTATTTTATTGTATGACCTGCATGTCAATCATAAACGCCATGCAATTACTTTACTTTATTGCTAAATGTTAGCCATAGTAGTAGAAGTAATAGTTGGAGAGACAACTTCATGAAGACACGATGATGGAGATCATGGTGTCGTGCCGGTGACAGTGATGATCATGGTGCCCCGAAGATGGAGATCAAAGGAGCAAGATGATTGGCATAATCATGTCACTATATTGATTGCATGTGATGTTTATCATGTTTACATCTTATTTGCTTAGAACGACGGTAGTAAATAAGATGATCTCTCAATAAAATTTCAAGAGATGTGTTCACCCTAACTGTGCACCGTTGCTAAGGATCGTTGTTCCGAAGCACCACGTGATGATCGGGTGTGATAGGTTCTAACGTTCGCATACAACGGGTGTAAGCCAGATTTACACACGCGAAACACTTAGGTTGACTTGACGAGCCTAGCATGCATAGACATGGCCTCGGAACACGGGAGATCGAAAGGTCAAACATGAGTCGTATAGAAGATACGATCAACATGGAGATGTTCACCATGGATGACTAGTCCGTCTCACGTGATGATCGGACACAGGCTAGTTGACGTGGATCATGTGTCACTTGGATGACAAGAGAGATGTCTATCTAAGTGGGAGTTCATTAACTAATTTGATTATGTGAACTTAATTATCATGAACTTAGTCTAAAAGTGCCTTTGCAAATTATGTTGTAAATAGCTCACGCTATAGCTCCCCTGTCATATTGATACGTTCCTAGAGAAAAGTAAGTTGAAAGATGATGATAGCAATAATGCGGACTGGGTCCGTGATCTCAGGATTGTCCTCATTGCTACACAAAAGGCTTGTGTCCTTGATGCACCGCTCAATGCACCACTCCCTCAAGCGTTGTCTGTAGATGTTGTGAACATCTGACATGCACTTTATGATGTCTACTTGATAGTTCAGTGCGTCATGTATTACGGATTAGAATTGAGGCTTCAAAATGTTTTGAACGTCTCAAAACATATGAGATGTTCTAAGAGTTGTGATTGGGATCTTAGGTTCATGCCTGTGTTGAGAGGTATGAGACCTCCAACAAGATTCTTTGCCGACAGGATAAAAGAGAATAGCTCAATCAGTGAGAATGTGCTCAGATTGTCTGGGTGCTACAATCACTTGAATTGAGTGGGAGTTAATCTTCCAGATAAGATAGTGATTAATACAGTTCTCCAAGTCAGTGCCACCAAGCTACTGGAGCTTAGTGATGAACTATAAAATGCCAGGGATGGAGATAATGATCCCTGAGCTATTCACGTTGTTTGACACCGCGAAGGTAGAAATCAAGAAGGAGCATCAAGTGTTGATGGTTAAGTGAAAACCACTAGTTTCAAGAAGGGCAAGGGCAAGAAGGGGAAAACTTCAGGAATGACAAGCCAATTGCCGCTCTAGTATAGAAACCCAAGGTTGAGCACAAACCCGAGACTATGTGCTTCTATTATGAGGAGAACGGTCGCTGAGGCGAAACAACCCTAGATACTTGGTAGATAAGAAGGTTGGCAATGTCAAAAGAAGTATATTTGATATACGTGTTATTGATGTGTACCTTGCTAGTACTCCTAGTAGCACTTGGGTATAAGATATCGGTTCAGTTGCTAAGTGTTAGCAACTCGAAATGAAAGCTACGGAATAAATGGAGGATAGCTAAGTGAAAGGTGACGATGTGTGTTGGAAGTGTTTCCAAGGTTGATGTGATCACCATCACACGCTTTCTCTACCTTTGGGATTAGTAATGAACCTAAATAAATGTTATTTGGTGTTTGCATTGAGCATGAACATGATTGGATCGTGTTTAGTGCAATATGGTTATTCATTTAAGTTAGAGAATAATGGTTATTCAGTTTACATGAATAATACCTTCAATGGTCATGCACCCAATGGGAATGGTTTATTGAATCTTGATCGAAGTAACACATATGCTCATAACGTTGGTACCAAAGATACAAAGTTAATAATGATAGTACCACATTCTTGTGGCACTGCCACAAATGGCATATTGGTGTAAAGCGCATGAAGAAACTCCATGCTGATGGATCTTTGGACTCAGTCGATTTCGAATCAGTTGAGACATGCGGACCATGCCTCTTGGGCAAGATGACTAAGACCCCGTCTTCCGGTATGATGGAGCGGGCTAGTGGCTTATTGGAATTAATACATGTTGATGTATGTGGTCCAATGAGTGATAAAACACACAGTGGATATTGTTATTTTCTTTACCTTCACTGATGATTTGAGTGAAAATGAGGATATTTACTTAATGAAACACGAGTCTGAAATGTTTGAAAGGTTCAAGAAGTTTCAGAGTGAAGTTAAAGATCATCGTGACAAGAAGATAAAATGTCTACGATATGATCGTGGAGGTGAATATCTGAGTTACGAGTTTGGTATGCAATTTTAGACAATGTGGAAATTGTTTCATAGCTCATGCCTCCTGGAACACCATAGTGTGATGGTGTGTCCGAACGTCGTAGTCATTCTCTATTGGATATAGTGAGTACTATGATGTCTCTTATCGTTTTGCCACTATCATTATGGGGTTATGCATTAAAGACAAATCCATTCACTTCAATAGGGCACCATCTAAAGTCTGTTGAGATGACATCGTGTGAATTATGGTTTCACAGAAGCCTAAGCTGTCACTTCTTAATGTTTGGGGCTGCGACACTTATGTGAAAAGGGTTTTCACCTAGTGAGCTCGAACCCAAAGCAGACGAATGCATCTTCATAGAATACCCTAAGGAGACACTGGGTATACCTTCTATCTCATATCCAAGCGCAAAAGTGTTTGTGGCTAAGAACGGGTCCTTTCTCGAGAAAGAGTTTCTCTCGAAAGAAATGAGTGGGAGGAAGATAGAACTTGATGAGGTTGTTGAACATTTGTTTCAACCAGAGAGTAGCGCATCAGAGAAAGATGTTTCTGTGGAGCCTATGTCAGTTGAAGAGGAAGTTAATGATGATGATCATGAAGCTTCAGATCAAGTTACTATCAAACCTCGTAGGTCGACAAGGACGCGTACTGCTCCTGAGTAGTACGTCAACCCTGTCTTGGAAGTCATGTTGTTGGACAACGATGAACCTACGAACTATGGAGAAGTGATGGTGAGCCCGGGTTCCAACAAATGGCTGGGAGCCATGAAATCCGAGAAAGGATCCATGTATGAAAACCAAGTATGGACTTTGGTAGACTTGCCCGTTGAACGACAGGTCGTTGAGTACAAATGGACCTTTGTGATGAACACAAACGCTAATGGTGAATTTCACCGTTTATAAAGCTCGACTTGTCACAAAGGAGTTTCCGCCAAGTTGAAGGAGTTAACTGCGATGAGATTCTCTCATCCGCAGCGATGCTAAAAGTCTGTTTAAATTATGTTAGGAGTTGCTGCATTTTTCGATTATGAAATCTGGCAGATGGATGCCAAAACAAGGCTTCCTTAACGGTTTCCATGAGGAAGAGTTGTATGTGATACAACCAGAAGGTTTTGTCAATCCTTAGGATGCTAAAAGGTATGCAAACTCTAGCGATCCTTCTATGGACTGGACCAAGCATCTCGGAGTTGGAATATGAGCTTGGATGAAGTGATCAAAGTTTTTGAGTTTATACAAAGTTTATGAGAAACTTGTATTTACAAGAAAGTGAGTGGGAGCACTATAGAATTTCTGATAAGAATATGTAGTTGACATATTATTGATCGGAGATGATGTATAATTTCTGGAAAGCATAAATGGTTGTTTGGAAAAAGTTTTTCAAAGCAAGACCTAGATAAAGCTACCTAATTGTTGGGCATCAAGATTTATGGAGATAGATCAAAATGCTTGATAATAATTTCAATGAGTACATACCTTGACAAGATATTGAAGAAGTTCAATATGGATCAGTCCAAGAAAGGGTTCTTGCCTGCATTAGAAGGTGTGAGATTGAGCACAGCTCAATGCCCGACCATGGAAGAAAATAGAGAAAAGATGAGTGTCATCCCCTATGCTTCAGCCATAGGCTCTATATAGTATGCCCTGCTGTGTGCCGTACCTGTGTGTGTGCCTTGCCATGAGTTTGTCAAGGGGTACAAGAGTGATCCAGGAGTGGATCACTGGACAATGGCCGAAATTATCCTTAGTAACTAGAGGACTTAGGAAATATTTCTCGATTATGGAGGTGATAAAGAGTTCATTGTAAAGGGTTATGACGATGCAAGCTTTAACACCAATCGGGATGACTCTTGGTAGCAATCCGGATACGTATAGTGGAGTAGCCATTTGGAATAGCTTCAAGTGGAGCATGGGAGCAGTGTCTATAGTATGACATAGAGATTTGCAAAGTACACACAGATCCGAATGTTGCAGATCCATTGACTAAAACCTCTTTCAGGAGCAAAATATGATCAAACCCCAGAACTGATTGGGTGCTAATCACATGATGATATGATCACATGGTGATGTAAGTGTTAATCACATGGCGATGTGAACTAGATTACTGAATCTAGGGCAAGTGGGAGACTGTTGGAAATATGCCCTAGAGGCAATAATAAAATGGTTATTATTATATTTCCTTGTTCATGATAATTTTCTATTGTTCATGCTATAATTGTGTTAACCGGAAACCGTAATGCATGTGTGAATACATAGACCACAACCTGTCCCTAGTGAGCCTCTAGTTGGCTAGCTCGTTGATCAATAGATGGTCACGGTTTCATGACCATGGACATTGGATGTCGTTGATGACGGGATCACATCATTAGGAGAATGATGTGATGGACAAGACCCAATCCTAAGCATAGCACAAGATCGTGTAGTTCGTCTGCTAAAGCTTTTCTAATGTCAAGTATCGTTTCCTTAGACCATGAAACTATGCAACTCCCGGATACCGTAGGAATGCTTTGGGTGTGCCAAACGTCACAACATAACTGGGTGGCTATAAAGGTGCACTACGGGTATCTCTGAAAGTGTCTGTTGGGTTGGCACGAATCGAGACTGGGATTTGTCACTCTGTGTGACGGAGAGGTGTCTCTGGGCCCACTCGGTAAGACATCATCATAATGAGCTCAATGTGACTAAGGAGTTAGCCACAGGATGATGTGTTGTGGAACGAGTAAAGAGACTTGCCGGTAACGAGATTGAACAAGGTATAGGGATACCGACGATCGAATCTCGGGCAAGTATCATACCGGTAGACAAAGGGAATTGGATACGGGATTGATTGAATCCCCGACATCATGGTTCATCCGATGAGATCATTGTGGAGCATGTGGGAGCCAACATGGGTATCAAGATCCCGTTGTTGGTTATTTTCTGGAGAGGTGTCTCGGTCATGTCTACGTGTCTCCCGAACCCGTAGGGTCTACACACTTAAGGATCGATGACGCTAGGGTTATAGGGAAATGGTATACGTGATTACCGAAGGTTGTTCGGAGTCCCGTATGAGATCCCGGACGTCACGAGGAGCTCCAGAATGGTCCGTAGGTAAAGATTGATATATAGGAAGTCCTGTTATGGTCACCGGAAAGTTTTCGGGCTCATCGATAGTGTACCGGGAGTGCCGGGAGGGTGCCAGAGGACCCCCGGGAGGGGTGTGACGACCAAAGGACCTTATGGGCTGTTAGATAAAGTGTGCCATCCCTTATTGGGCTGGGAAAGATCTTTGCTAAAGTCCCATGCGCATAGGAAAAAAGAGATAAGGCAAAAAGGAGTTTGAAAGGAGGAGATCCACCTCCCTTGTGGGAGGTGGACTCCTCCCCTAGCTCGGCCGAACCTCTCCTCCTTGGAGGAGGGGCCAAGGCAGCCCTCCCTCTTCCCCCTCCTATATATACTTGAGGTTTTGGCTGTTTTGAGACAAGATTTGATCTCTCTCTCCTACGGCGCAGCCCTACCTCTCTTCTTCCTCCTCGGTAGTACTTAGGCGAAGCCCTGTCGGAATACCTTGCTGCTCCACCACCACCACACCATCGTGCTGCTGTTGGAGCTCTTCCCCAACCTCTCCCTCCTCCTTGCTGGATCAAGGTGTGGGAGACATCATCGGGCTGTACGTGTGTTGAACGCGGAGGCGCCGTTGTTCGGTGCTTAGATCGGAATCGACCGCGATCTGAATCGCTGCGAGTACGACTCCACCAACCGCGTTCTTGTAATGCTTTCGCTTATCGATCTTCAAAGGTATGAAGATGCAATCTCTTCCCACTCGTTGCAGATTTGTCCATAGATAGATCTTGGTGATCGTAGGAATTTTTTTGATTTACTACTATGTCTCCCAACATGTAGATTGCTAAGCGGGAAGCGTTAATAAACGCGGTTGATGTAGTCGAACATCTTCGCGAGCCAAATCGCCGAGTGTCCTGCGATCCAATCACGATCCGTCCCGAACTAGCGCCGAACGGACGGCAACTCCGTGTTCAGCACGTACGGCTTGATGACGGTCTCCGCATTCTTGATCCAGCAAGAGGGAGTGGAGCGGTAGACGAGTTCTTCGGCAGCGCGGCGAGATTGTGGCAATGGTGGTGGAGTTATTCCAGCAGGGCTTCACGTAAGCACCGCTGAAAACCGATCTGGAGGAGAAACTACGATCTAGAGGAGAGGTAGCACGTGGCTGTATTTCGGTGTCAAAAACCCTCAAAACCTCTAGTATATATAGGAGGAGGGGAGGGAGGAGGCTTGGCTCCCAAGGGATCCAACCCTAGTTCGGCTGAAGTGGGAGGGAGGAGTCCTCCTCCTCCACTCCTAGTAGGATTAGGACTCCTTCCTTATATTCCCACTTTTGCCTTGTTTCCACCTTGGGTTTTCTTCCCTAGCCGCATGGGCTTCCTGTGGGCCTTAGGCCAGCCCAATAAGGGCTGGTATTCCTTCTCCCACATCCTATGTAGCCTCTTGGGTCGAAATACCCCTCCTGACACTCTCGATACACTACCGATGAGCCCAAAACTTTTTCCGGTGACCAAAACAGGACTTCCTATATATCAATATTTACCTCCGGACCATTCCAGAGCTCCTTGTGATGTCTGGGATCTCATCTGAGACTCCGAACAACCTTCGGTCACCACCATGCATAACTCTATACTACCGAAATGTCACCAAACCTTAAGTGTGCAGACCCTGCGGGTTCGAGAACTATGTAGACATGACCGAGACACCTCTAAGGTCAATAACCAATAGCAGGACCTGGATTCCCATATTGATTCCTACATATTCTACGAAGATCTTTATCGGTAGAACCTCTATGTCAAGGATTCAGTTAATCCCGTATGATGTTCCCTTTGTTCTTCGGTATGTTACTCGCCCGAGATTCGATCGCCGGTATCTCCATACCTAGATCAACCTCATTACCGGCAAGTCTCTTTACTCGTTTCCGTAATACAAGATCCCGTGGCTAACACTTAGTCACATTGCTTGCAAGGCTTATTGTGATGTTGTATTACCGAGTGGGCCCTGAGATACCTCTCCGTCACACGAAGTAAAAAAATCCGAGTGTTGATCCATGCCAACCCAAAAGATACCCTCAGAGATACCTGTAGAGCACCTTTATAGTCACCCAATTACGTTGCAACATTTCATACACACAAGGCACTCCTCCGGTGTCCGTGAGTTGCATGATCTCATGGTCATAGGAACATATACTTGACATACAAAAAACTGTAGCACTAAACTGACACAATCATATGCTACATTTATAGTTTGGGTCTTGTCCATCCCATCATTCTCCTAATGATGTGATCCCATTATCAAATGACATCTCATGTCAATGGCTAGGAAACCTTGACCATCTTTGCTCAACGAGCTAGTTTACTAGAGGCACAATGTGTTTCCAATCAATACAATTATAGCATGGATAATAAACAATTATCATGAACAAGGAAATATAATTATAAACACTTTATTTATTGCCTCTAGGGCATATTTCCAATAGTCTCCCACTTGCACTAGAGTCAATAATCTAGTTCACATCACTATGTGATTTACATTGTAATGAATCGTAGACCCATGCAGTTCTAGTGTTGATCATGTTTAGCCCTTGGAAGAGGTTTAGTCAAAGGGTCTGCAACATTCAGATCCATGTGCACTTTGCAAATATTTATGTCCTTCTCCTTGATGTAATCGCGGATGGAATTGAAGCGTCGCTTTATGTGTCTGGTCCTCTTGTGAAACCTTGGTTCCTTGGCCAGAGCAATGGCACCAGTGTTGTCACAGAACAGAGTCATTGGATTCAGTGCACTGGGCACTACTCCAAGATCTGTCATGAACTGCTTCATCCAGACACCTTCCTTTGCTGCCTCCGAGGCTGCGATGTACTCTGCTTCACATGTAGAATTGGCTACCACGCTTTACTCGGAACTACACCAACTTACCGCTCCACCGTTGAGAATAAATACGTATACGGTTTGCGACTTAGAGTCATACGGATCAATGTCAAAGCTTGCATTAACGTAACAGTTTACGACGAGCTCTTGATCACCTCCATAAACAAGAAACATTTCCTTAGTCCTTTTCAGGTACTTAAGGATATTCTTGACCACCGTCTAGTGCTCCATTCCAGGATCACTTTGAAACCTTCCGGCCATACTTATGGCAAGGCTGACATCGGGTCTTGTGCACAACATTGCATACATGATAGAGCCTATGGCTGAAGCATAGGGGATGACACTCATCTTCTCTCTATCTTCTGCAGTCACTGGGCATTGAGTCTTACTCAACTTCACACCTTGTAACATAGGCAAGAACCCTTCTTGGACTGATCCATTTGAACTTCTTCAAAACTTTATCAAGGTATGTGCTTTCTGAAAGTGCTATCAAGCGCCTCGATCTATCTCTATAGATCTTAATGCCTAATATGAAACAACTTCTCTTAGGTCCTTCATTGAAAAACTCTTGTTCAGATATTCTTTCACACTTTCCAACATTTATATATTGTTTCCAATCAACAATATGTCATCCACATATGATATTAGAAACGCTATAGAGCTTCCACTCACTTTCTTGTAAATACAAGCTTCTCCATAAACTTGTATAAACCCAAACGCTTTGATCACCTCATCAAAGCGCTTATTCCAACTCCAAGATGCTTGCGCTAGTCCATAAATGGATCGCTGGAGTTTGCAAACTTTGTCAGCATTATCTGGATCGACAAATCCTTCTGGTTGCATCATATACAACTCTTCCTCAAGGAAACCATTGAGGAACGCTGTTTTGACATCCATGTGCCAAATTTCATAGTTGAAATCTGCAGCTATTGCTAACATGATTCTGACGGACTTAAGCATCTCTACAGGTGAGAAGGTCCCATCTTAGTCAACTCCTTGAACTTGTGAAAAACCCTTTGCCACAAGTCGAGCTTTATAGATGGTGATATTACCGTCCGCGTCCGTCTTCTTCTTAAAGATCCATTTGTTCTGAATGGCCTTTCGTCCTTCAGGTAATACTTCCAAAGTCCATACTTTGTTTTCATACATGGATCCCATCTCGGATTTCATGGACTCTAACCATTTCTCGGAATCCGGGCCCATCATCGCTCCTCCATAGCTCGTAGGTTCATTGTTGTCCAACAACATGACCTCGAAGACAGGGTTGCCGTACCACTCAGGAGTAGTACACGCCCTTGTCGACCTACGAGGTACAATAGTAACTTGATCCGAAGCTTCATGATCATCATCATTAACTTCCTCTTCAACTATTTTAGGCTCCATAGAAACATCTTTCTGCACTTCGCTACTCTCTGGTTGAAGTAAAGGTTTAATAACCTCATCAAGCTCTATTTTCCTCCCACTAATTTCTTTCGAGAGAAACTCTTTCTCAAGAAATGTTCCGTTCTTAGTGACAAACAGTTTTGCCTTCGGATCTGAGATAGATGGTATACCCAACTGTCTCTTTTGGGTATCCTATGAAGATGCATTTCTCCGCTTTGGGTTCCAGCTTTTCAGGATGAAGCTTTTTGACATAAGCATCACATCCCCAAACTTCAAGAAACGACAACTTTGGCTTCTGGCCAAACCACAGTTCATATGACGTCGTCTCAACGGATTTCGATAGTGCCCTATTTAAAGTGAATGCAGCTGTCTCTAATGCATAACCCCAAAACGATAGTGGTAAATCGGCAAGAGACATCATAGAACGCATCATATCTAATAAGGTTTGATTATGACGTTCGGACACACCATTACGCTGTGGTGTTCCAGGCGGTGTCAATCGTGAAACAATTCCACACTGTCTTAAATGACCGCCAAACTCATAACTCAAATATTCTCCTCCTCGATCAGATCTTAGGAATTTAATCTTCTTGTTACGACGATTCTCAACTTCACTCTCAAATTGCTTGAACTTTTCAAACGTTTCAGACTTGTGTTTCATTAAGTAAATATACCCATATCTACTTAAGTCATCAGTGAAGGTGAGAAAATAACGGTATCCACCATGCGCCACTACAGGCATTGGACCACAGACATCAGTATGTATGATTTCCAACAAGTCACTTGCCCGTTCCATTGTTCCACAGAATGGCGTTTTAGTCTTCTTGCCCATGAGGCATGGTTCACATGTGTCAAGTGATTCAAAATCAAGTGACTCAAAAAGTCCATCAGCATGGAGCTTCCTCATGCGTTTTACACCAATATGACCCAAACGGCAGTGTCACAATAAAGTGGTACTATCATTATCAACTCTACATCTTTTGGCATCAATGTTATGAACATGTGTATCATCACTATCAAGATTCAACATGAATAAACCCCTCACATTGGGTGCATGACCGTAAAAGATATTACTCATATAAATAGAACAACCATTATTCTCTGATTTAAATGAGTATCCATCTCGCAATAAACAAGATCCAGATATAAAGTTCATGCTTAACGCAAGCACTTAATAACAATTATTCAGGTTCATCACTAATCCCGATGGTAATCGAAGAGAGAGCGTGCCGACGGAGATCACATCAACCTTGGAAGCATTTACCATGCGCATCGTCACTTCGTCCTTCGCTAGCCTTCATTTATTCCGTAGTTCCTATTTTGAGTTGCAAATGTGAGCAACCGAACCAGTATCAAATACCTAGGTACTATAACGAGAGATAATAAGGTACACATCAATAACATGTATATCATATATACCTGGTTTTTTTTGTCCGCCTTCTTGTTAGCCAGATACTTGGGGCAGTTCCGCTTCTAGTGACCAGTTCCCTTGCAATGAAAGCACTCAGTTTCTGGCTTGGGTCCAGCCTTGGGTTTCTTCACGGGAGGAGCAACTGCTTTGCCACCCTTCTTGGAGTTACCCTTCTTGCCCTTGCCATTCTTCTTGAAACTACTGGTTTTATTGACCATCAACACTTGATGTTCTTTTTGGATTTCAGACTCAGCGACTTTTAGCATCGCAAATAGCTCGATGACTAACTTGTTCATCCCGTGCATGTTATAGTTTGGCACGAAGCTCTTGTAGCTTGGTGGCAATGATTGAAGAACTCTGTCAGTGATCGCCTCTGGCAGAAGGGGAATCCCTAACTCCACCAGATGAGTCGAATACCCACTCATTCTGTGTATATGTTCACTGATAGACCCGTTCTCCTCCATTTTGCAAGCATAGAACTTATCGGAGGTCTCATACCTCTCGATCCGGGCATTCTTCTTAAAGGTAAACTTCAACTCGTGGAACATCTCATATGTTCCATGACATTCAAAACGTCTTTGAAGTCCCGGTTCTAAGACATACAATATTGCACACTGAACTATTGAGTAATCTCCAGAACATGCCTCCCAAGCGTTCTTAACGTCTTCGGATGACAAGTCTGCGGGTTGGTTACCAAGCGATGCATCAAGGACATATGCCTTCTGGGAAGCCGTGAGGATAATCCTCAGATTACGGGCCCAGTCCACAAAGTTACTTCCATCATCTTTTTACTTAGCTTTCTCTAGGAACACATTAAATTTTAGAGGTTCTACTGCGCGAGCCATTGATCTACAACATAAATATGCAAAGGTTACTAAGACTATTGTTGAAGATAATGAGTTTAGTTAATCAAATTACTAAAGCTCCCACTCAAATTGACATCCCTCGGGTCATCTGAGTGATACATGATCCAAATTCACCAACTCAAGACCGATCATCACGTGATTTGAGGTGGTTTCAATGGTGAACATCATCATGTTGATCATGTCTACTATATGACTCATGTTCGACCTTTCGGTCTCTTGTGTTCCGAGGCCATGTCTGTACATCCTAGGCTTGTCAAGTTGAACCCGAGTGTTCTGCATGTGCAACACTGGCTTGCACCGTTGTATGTGAACGTAGAGTCTATCACACCCGATCATCACGTGGTGTCTTGACACGACGAACTTTCGCAACAGTGCACACTCGGGGAGAACACAATTCATCTTGAAATTTAAGTGATGGATTTATAGAATGCTTCATGTGCTTCACTTATATATTTTGAGCTTTGATGTTGGTTCATCTATATTAACTGCAGAATGCTCTATGAACTTCACTTATATCTTTTAGAGTATGAATAAAATGATCATCGAAATTTGGCTTGGAAGAGTATCATTGAAATATCATGCACAGCTAAAAAGGCATTAATGAAAAGCGCTTGTTGGGAGACAACCCAACACTTTTAATTTCTGTTTTGATGTGTTCACATGATTAATATACTGTAGCAATAATGTTTTGTGCCTTTTATTTCAATTAAGTGCCAAGTAAAGCCTTTGGGATAGTGTGGATACTCGCTTGTTTCATTCTGTGCAAACACAAAATGTTAATTGTCCAGTATATGAATTATCTGATTTTACTGGAGTGACAAAAAATTCTGAAAATTTTACACAAAATTTATAGGAAAAACTTCTGTGATATTTCCTATTTGTTTAGATTTTTTAGTGTTAGGTAAGTTTTGTGATCATTCAGATCTTTACAGACTCTTCTTTTTTTGATAGATTCTGTTTTGCATGCATAGTTTGTTTGTTTCAAGTGTTCCTATAGCTTATATCGAGTAATTTAAATTGTGGGAATGATTTAATACGGTAGGTATCATGTGGGAATAATTATGAATCTTGTCTTTATAGTACCTAAGTGAATGATCTATCTTTATTACACAAAGCCTTCTCACAAAGTTCCGTTAACTTTTGTGTGATTGAAGTTTTCAAGTTTTGGGTGAGACACCGATATGAGAAGAATAAGAAGTGACAAGAACCTAAGATTGGGGATGATCAAGGCACCCCCAAGGTAATATCCAAGGAATATTCAAGTGCCTAAGCTTGGGGCTGCCCCGAAAGGCATCCCCTCTTTCGTCCTCAACACTATCGGTATATCTCACTTGGAGCTATATTTTTATTCGTCACATAATATGAGTTTTGCTTGGAGTGTCATTTTATTTTTTGTTCCCTGTTAGGTGTTATTTATAATCTTGTTTTTCAATAAAAAGTTCCAAGAATTGCATTAGGATGCTTGCATTGCATGTTTGATGTGTGCTGTGTAAAAACAGAAGCTTTTGCTGTAGTGTTTGAATTTTCATATTTTACTGGACGTGTAAAGTGTCTGAAATTTTTACACAGTGTTATAATATGAATTCTTCAGCATGTCCTAAAGTTTCATAATTTTTAGAGTTACATAGATACACTGGTTTAATAAATTGCTGCAGACTATTCTGTTTATACATATTACTGTCATTGTTTTGTCATCTACTTGTCCTATAGTTTCCATAGCCTATATTGGTAGATACAAAATGGTGGAAATGATAGTATACAGTACCTAATTTTTGAAAATTATTGTGCAACTTGTCTTGGCAGTACATGAAGTGTTGATTTGTTCTTATGTGTACTAACCTATCTCATGAGTTCTTTTTTTGAGTTTTGTGTGGATGAAGTTTTCTGAGAATAGGTGAAATCGGGATATGAGAGGATTGAACTAGATACAAAAGCTCATGCTTGGGGATTCCCAAGGCACCATAGGCAAATATTTCAAGAACTCTCAAGTATCTAAGCTTGGGGATGCTATGAATCCCACCTCTCTTCATCAACAATTATCGGTTAGCCTATGTTGAGCCTAATTTTTTATTCGTTCTCATGATGTGTGCTATTCTTGGAGTGCCATTTTATTTTGTTTGATGTTTCAATAAAATCATTGGATCTTAAATTTTTAATAAGAGAGAGTCCTCACATGCCTATTTAACTAATTGACTACGCATTGATCTTCACCTATATTTTGTTGGAGTAGTTTGTCATTCACTCTCGTTCTTCACTTACATCCTATGAGTAAATGGTTGAATGAATAGGTGGTGAGTAATGACTTCACACATAATAAGTATAGGTGGTGAAATTTATTGAAAGTTAGCAAACACCACATTGGTCAGTTAAACTATTCATGAAAGAATATTGAAGGAAGAGAGATTTCACATATAAATATACTATCTTGGACATCTTCTATGATTGTGAATACCCATATTTTCGAACTTGAGCGAATTAGTTGAAGTTGGACAAGGAAGACAACATAATGAGTTATGCTTGGGTATATTTGTATAGTAATTATATTGTTTTGGATCCTCCAACATGTGGTGCTTGATTCCACCTCATACTAGCCAAAACATCCGCACCAAGTAGAAATACTACTTGTGCATCCAAACACCCTTAAACCAGTTTTGCCATGAGATTCCACCATACCTAACTATGGATTTAATAAGATCCTTCAAGTAGGTTGTCATCGGTGCAAAAAGCAATAAAATTTGCTCCTAAATATGTAAGATCTTTTATTGTAAGGGAAAATGAGTGTTGTACGAATTTGTGATGGTAAAGAAATAAAAGCGACGGACTGCATAATAAAGGTTGCTATCACAAAGGGCAATACAATGTGACGTTCCTTTGCATTAAGAGTTTGCGCATCTAAAAACAAAAAGCGCATGACAACCTCTGCTTCCCTCCGCGAAGGGCCTATCTTTTACTTTCTAGTACTTACCTTTATACAAGAGTCATGGTGAACTTCAGCACTTCCTATATTTTGCCTTTTTCTTGGCAAGCATCATGTGGAGGGGAAAGACCCAAGCATATATGGCCATTCAAATATATTATATCATGAGTTATTATTATTGACAATTATCTATATGATAATAAGTTGGGAGGCGAAACTTTAAGCCCCTATGTTTCCCTATGTTCGACGGATGCCATTTGCTCTAAAACTATGCTTTGAGATTTAGTAATCATGGAAGACTATATGATAGTTGAGTATGTGGAATTTGCTAAATCAAGGATCTTACATAGAACCTTCATGAAAAAAAGATGAATTGCAATTGTTTGGTGACTGAAAGCATAGTTTGTTAGTTTTCAAGAAACTTTCTAGTTAATACTTTAACATGTGAATAACTTGCTACTTGATCATGAGAAATTTTATGAGATGAGCTACTGTTTATGATACATAATGATGCTAGAAAAAGTGATTGGAATTATCATTGATCAAACTTGTGAACTTGCTAGCATTCACACTTCTTAATTTTTTTATCATTTACCTACTCGAGGACGAGCAGGAATTAAGCTTGGGGATGATGATACGTCTCCAACGTATCTATAGTTTATGAAGTATTCATGCCATGTTTACAATAATTCTATATGATTTTGGTATTTTTTTTATTAGAACTAACCCGGACTGACGCATTTTTAGCAGAACTACCATAGTGTCATTTTTTGTGCAGAAATAAAAGTTCTCGGAATGGGCTGAAAATTTTGTATGATTTTTTTGGACCAAAAGAGACCCCCGAAACATTGGAGCTGGGCTAGAAGAGGCACGAGGAGGCAGCAAGCCTACTAGGCATGGCTAGGGGGGTGGCCGCGCCTAGCAGGCTTGCCAACGCCTCGTGGCCCCCTTGACATGAGATCGACGCCAAAAATTCCTATAAATCTAGAAACCACAGAAAAGAGACCTAGGTCGGGAGTTCTGCCACCGCACACCTCTAGAGCCATGAAAAACCAATCTGAGCCTCTCCGGCACCCTGCTGGAGGGGGTCATCATCATCGGAGGCCATCTTCATCGTCTCGGAGGGGCCATCAGCACCATGGAGGCTAAGGACCAGAGGGAGAACCTCTCCCCATAGAGGGGGGAGGCCATGGAGGAGGAAGCACAAGGGGGAGAACCTCTCCCCCTCTCTCCTAGTGGTGCCGGAGTGCCATTGGGGGAACTATTGCTGCGGTGATCATCTTCATTAACAGCACCTTCTTCATCACCATCCTAATCTCATTTTAGCGGTACACTCTCCGCACCCCACTGTAAAACCCTACTTGAACATGGTGTTTTATGCTACATATTATGATCCAATGATGTGTTGCCATCCTATGATGTTTTGAGTAGATTACTTTTGTCCTTTAGGGTTGATTGATGATCTAGATTGGTTTGAGTTGTATGTTTATTTTGGTACTATCCTGTGGTTTTACCTTAATGATCTTTAGTAGTTGCGGATGCTCGATAGAGTTCCAATCATAAGTGCATATGATCCAAGTAGAGAAAGTATGTTAGCTTATGCCTCTCCCTCATATAAAATTCCAATAATGATTTTCGATCTTGTTAACAATTTCCTAGGATAATTCCGCACACCGACCCATCATTATTCCACACTCGCTATTTGTAATATATTGTAATATTATGATAAAAACACCTATTTTTATATTTCTTGCACTATCATGCATAGCTATCCTCTTCATACCCACAACATACTTTTATTTCTCATTTCTAGATGGAAGCAAACGTTCGTTGTACGTAGAGTCGTATCGATGGCAGATAGGACTTGAGAGAATATTGATCTTACCTTTAGCTCCTTGTGGGTTCGACACTCCATACTTATCACTTCCACCTTTGGAAATTGCTACGATGATTCCTTGCACTTGGGGATTATCAGTGCTTGTGTAGGTTGCATCATGAGATGAATTTATTAATTCGTTCTTGTGATACTTGTTTCCTTTCTCACAATCTATTATTGCTAGTTGTGATGTCTTTGATGTTCGTGCAGTTGGATTTCATTTATATACAATAAGATAATATTGAGCCATATGCTATTCTTTTCAAGAAACGATCTTGTTGGTATATTTATGACTCCGTTTTGGATATCTTGTTCCTCCCATGTGTAATTATTTCGTGTGTACATCCTTCTTCATGGATATATATCGTCATGATTGTCTTCTACCTAGAATCTTTTACACATAAGAGAAGTTACATCTCTAGTTGATATCATATTCTTTCACGTTCACTGTAGTATATCCCTTTTTATTTCCTTGGTGGTTTCATGAAATGATTTGTCTTGAGTGCGGATCTGATATCCTTGTATCTTAATGCACTCTTTGGTGGTGAAGATTATTTTCCTTATGCTTGTTTTAACGAGGGTTTTTCCATTTTGATTGGTATCCCTCCTCTTGACAAAGCTATTATTTCCTATCTACGCCATGGGTTGTCACAAGCTTTGGTTTTTTTATTTTATTATTAGTAAGCTTGTGAACCCATTTTCTAGTAGTGCGTGTGTGTGTGGGAAGGATATGTATTGCACTTTATGTATCATTTCATCAAGACTATGTTGACGCTTATTGCTCATCCTTATATTAGTCTTATCAAGTGATTTTCCATGACTCACACACATCATTTTCATTGAGCCTATTCTTAAGTTGGATCTTTCATGTTGCTCAACCATATGTCTATTGCAAGTGCTATGCATTATTTCTTATCTATGATCACTTGCACATGTTATGTGTTTTTATTGATTTTGGGGGAGTAACGATCCTATTTTGTGCACTTGTATCTAATAGAAAATATTCAAAATAGTGTACAAATCATGGGAAGCTGCTCTAGTTTCTTTAGAAGACTCCTTTGCCCATATCATAATATATTTTATTAATGTGGTGGGGGAGTCCGGGACTAAGGGGTCCTCGAGCCGTCGGCTCATTCCTCATGGGCTGACTTGTCGGGCTGTTCTGAGGAGGGCCGAACTGTGAGGCAACGTCGTGTTCAGGAAGGAAAGATTCGAATAATGGTGTGGCCTCCAAATTTTGAAGGTGGGATCTGCATATCTATCCGTTGTAAAAGGTCGGTTATGTGTAACCCTCGGTATCCCTGGTGTCTATATAAACCAGATGGTTCCATTCGTAGAGGACAGATGAACTCATCTAGGGTTTAGCTTAGATGATCTCTAGGTAGATCAACTGTGTAATTCTCATCTACATCAATATAACCAAGCAGGACGTAGGGTTTTACCTCCCGACGAGGGCCCGAGACTGGGTAAACACCGTCTCCTTCATTCCCTTTGACCCATCGATCTAAGGTCCATAGCTTGGGACCCCATACCCGAGATTTGACGGTTTGACACCTACATCGGTGCTTTCATTAAGAGTTCCACTGTAAGATCGATAGAAAGGTCGATGGTGCGTTTAGTCATGAGTGATCAAATCTGCAATGGGAACACCTTCATCCCTTGGGAGATCTTCACCTTCAGCAACATCATGATGCATGCTGATCTGACAGGCCACCTGATCTAGATCAGAATCTTCGCTCTCGATCAAGGAACCATGTCTGAGAATCTGGAATTATCCGCCGATCTGACCCCGCTGGGCTCTTGGTCTCATCCGATAAGTCCAGAAACACCGAAGCCTTAACTTTGGATCCCTTGCTCGGCTTCCCCTCTGCCGGTGAGCCGACCTTGTGTTCGGTCCCGTCCTTACCTCCTGAGCGCCCAAATTTGGCCCTCACCAAACAACCGTCCCTCGAGGACACCCCGGAGGTTAGTCCAAAAAACCTTCGGGAGATTGACCCGGACGACCTCTTGATGTTAAACAAGGCGCTTGACCGGAATCCAGTCGATGGAGATTGCGGACGACCTAAACCCGACCTATGTTCAGATCGGTTTAAGGTCAGGTCATGAGAAATGTCATTACCCACCCACCACCCACTTGGTAGCCACTGTTAAAGACTTAGCCAACATGCTGGATTACGCCTCCGATGGGGTGGAGGACATGTACGACGAGGTCGGCACCCTGACCCCTATCAACACGGGACGATGGACAACCACCTCCTCTTATGATGTCTACATGGTGGATACACCTGTAGATAAAGATGACAACACCCCCAAGCAGAATGGTGATAGATCCGAGGAGCCGTCAAAGCGCCGGAGGCAGCGCAAGCGATCCAAGGCGAACAAGGGAATGGGAATTATCGTGGGTACCGAGGAAAATGATACCCCGGCAGACCCCAACGACCTTGAAGCCCTAGGGAAACCACAAGAGGACCTCGAGAAGCCCTATGACCCCGAGGACCCTGATGATTCCAAGGACGGCAACTATTTCCCCCCTGTCGACAAGGACGATAGACTCAAAGAAGAAAACTTCAACATCCCTGAAGATCTGCAAGATAAGGAACGCTTCAGGTGGTGGCTAATAGCCACCGCCCGGAGCCTAAAGGCAAAGCAACGACAGCTTCAAGCTAAGCAGGAAACCCTTAGCGATAGATGGACGGAGGTCCTGGCAGCCGAAGAAGGGTAAGACACTGAGCGGCCGGACCAAAACAGAAGTTACCCACACTAATGCTTGCTTCCTTAATTAGATGACGAGGCCCTCGAGCCCACATCTCTAGATACACTAAGCATGACCAGCCGGATCGCCCCTCTCGAGGATGGGACAAAACGGCTGATGATCCTGAATACATACCCGCGTTATCCCGAAGGAGGGGGAAGGATCCACTGCAGTATTGTGATTGACACGACCTTCGGCAAGACCTGAATTATAGAGCAGATCACACTAGATCCATCTACGGATCCAAAGGATACTCCCCCGCTAGACGGGATGGAGACCGACCTTGGTTCAACCACAACAACAAAGACCGGGAAGGACACCGGGTATCAGTAGCCAAATTTTGGCACAACGTGGCCCGGGTCAGAGGCGCCGCCCGCCCACTGTGTTTCATAGTCGAGGTTATGCAACACCAGTTTCCCGAAGGGCTTAAACCCGTGAATGTCGAATAGTATGACGAGACAATAGACCCTGCCAGGTGGATCGAAGGTTTCCTTCTCCACATACATATGTCCAGGGGAGATGACCTCCATGCCATTAAGTACCTACCGCTAAAGTTCAAAGGGCCATCTCCAGACTGGTTGAAAAGACTCCCCGAAAACTCCATTGGAAATTGGGAAGAGCTCGAGGTTGCCTTTCGGTCTAACTTCTAGGGCACTTGCATCCAGCCTCCAGACTCTTTTGACCTAGGCAACATAGTCCAGAAGGAAGGCGAATCGGCCAAATAGTTTTGGAACAAGTTCCTAACAAAGAAGAACCAGATTGTCAATTGTCCGGACGCTGAGGCAATAACCTCTTTTAGGCATAATATCTGGGATGAATGGCTGGCCCGAAAGGTCGGCCAGGATAGACCGAGAACAATGTCTGCCCTCACCTCACTCATGACCCGCTTTTGTGCAAGCAAAGACAACTGTGTAGCTCATCGTGGCCATAATCCCGAAGATCCAGGCACCTCAGAAACTCGGGACGGAAATGGCAAGCCGCGGTGCAACAAGAACAAACGTCGCCACAAAAACGGGGATGCAGATGATACATCCGTAAATGCCGGCTTCCGCAGCTCAAAACCCGGGCAACGGAGGAAGCCCTCTAAAGGGAATAGGGATGGACCTACTGCATTGGACAAAATCATGGATAGGCCCTACCAGATCCATGGCACCCCAGACAAGCCCGCCACGCACACCAACCGTAACTATTGGGTGTTTCGATATGCCGGTAAATTGGCCACCGAGGAGCAGGGCAAAGGCCCATGCAGCAAAGACGATGATGAGCCCCGTAGCCCGAACAATGGAGGACAAAAGCAGTTCCCTCCATACATAAAAACAGTGAACATGATATATGTCATACACATACCAAAGAAGGAGAGGAAACGCGCCCTTCGGGAGGTCTACGCCGTAGAGCCTGTAGCCCCAAAATTCAACCCATGGTCAGTCATAACCCACAACTAGAGGGGATCAATCGTAGTCCTTTCGACAAGTAAGAGTGTAGAACCCAACGAGGAGCATAAGGATATGATAAGCTGTTTTCAGCAAGGTAATTTCTCCAAGCATTGAAATTGTAAGTAGCAAGTGGTTTGATAGAAAGGTAACTTGTAACGAGCAAGTTACGGTAACAATAGGTAAGGTGCAGCAAGGTAGCCCAATCCTTTTATGGCTAAGGATAGACCAAAACTATATCTTATGATGAGCAAAGTGTTCTTGAGGGTACACGAGAATTTCATCTAGTCACTTTCGTCATGTTGGTTTGATTCGTGTTCGCTACTTTGAAAATTTGATATGTGGGTGGACCGGTGCTAAGGTGTTGTTCTTACTTGAGTGAACAACCTACTTATTATTAACCCCCTTGCAAGCATCCGCAACTACGATGAAAGTATTAAGACAAAGTCTAACCATAGCATTAAACATGTGGACCCAAATCATCCCCTTACGAAGTAGCACATAATCTAGGGTTTAAGTTTCTATCACTCTAGCAACCCATAATCTAATAACTACTCCACAATGCATTTCCTTAGGCCCAAGGATGGTAAAGTGTCATGTAGTCGATGTTCACATGACACCACTAAGGGAATCACAACATACATATCATCAAAATATCGAACACATATTAAATTCACATAATTATTTGCAACATGACTTCTCCTATGACCTCAAGAACAAAGGTAACTACTCACAAATAATATGCATGCTCAAGATCAGAGGTGTATTGAATATGATAATGGATGTGAACATATAATATACCACCAAATAAACCATATAGTAATTAACTACACAAGGTAATCAACACTACTAGTCACCCATAGGTACCAATCTGAGATTCCAGTACAATGATTGAACACAAGAGATGAACTAGGGTTTGAGAGGAGATGGTACTATTGAATCTGTTGATGAAGAATGGCCTCCCCAAGATGAGAGGGTTGTTGGTGATGATGATGGCTTCAATTTCCCCCTCCAGGAGGGAAGCTCCCCTAGCGGAATCACTCCACTAGAGGGCAAAGTGCTCCTGCTTAAGTTCCGCCTCGAGGCGGCGACGCTTCCTCCCGAAAGTCCTCTTCCTATTTTTTAAGGTTTTTTGAGAATTTATACCAAAAGATGGGCTCCCGAGGTGGGCTTGGGTGAGCACTCTCCACCAAGGCCCTATTAGGGGGCCTGGCATGCCCTCGTGGAGGGTGGCTACCTAGTGGCCCCTCTCCGATAGTTTTCAGCTCCAGTAATTCTTATTTATTGCAAATCTCCGTAAATTTTCAGCTTCATTGGGGATGTGCAAAATTGATATCTCTGACATGCTTTTTTCAGGTGTTGAATTCCAGTTGTCGGATTCTCCTTCTTGGTGTAAACCTTGCAAATTGTGAAGAAAAGACATCAGAATTACTCCCCAAAGCATTATTATGCTTAAAAACATTATAAATAACAGTAGGAAAACATGATGCAAAATGGACGTATCAACTCCCCCAAGCTTAGACCTCGCTTGTCGTCAAGCGAAAGCCGATATCGAAGAACATGTCCATATGGTTTGAGAGAGAGGTGTCGATAAAAATAAAATATGGACATAGTAGCATCATGCTTATAATTATAACAACAACAAATACTAACATAAAACCTTCTCATAAAACTTTCATTTCATAGCAACATCATATAACTTCTTATGGGCAAGTAACAATTCATCACAACTTGGAAGTATAAGGCATAAAACTTATTGGAAACCAACAAACTATGTTCTCAGTTAACTTTGCAACTACAGTTCATCATATTTTCAGGAAGGGTCTCATGTAGGAGCCTTTTGGCTAGTCCACATAGTCAACCATCATCTAGTCTTCTATGATTGCTAACACTCATAGTATACCCATGAGCAAAAAGTTTCAACCGGATACATATAAAGATATGGGCTTATAGTTTCAATCGGATAGCATTTGTGAGTAAATGGACATTCGTCACTAAAGTTCATCACAAATATCCTTATTTGGTGTAGTGTTTGCCTCCCAACGGATTCACCTGAAGCGTGATGTCAACAATAATAACTCATGCTCACTCATATTCAACTGGACATACGTGCCTAGATATTTCCTCACCACATGATGCTTGCCAAAGAGAAACATAAAAAAGAATAGGTAAGAATACTTTGAGTCTTTCATAAAAGTAAATACTCAAAAGTAAACGATAGGCACTTCGCAGAGGGAAGCAGATGTTGTCATGCTCCTTTTAGTTTGTATGCCAAATCCCTTAGCGCAAAACAATGTCACGTTGCATTGCCCCTTGTGATAATAACCTTTATTATGCAGTCCATCGCTTTTATTACTTTGCCATCACAATTTCGTGCAATGCTCAATTTTCTCTTACACTAATTGATCCAACACTTAAACATGAGTTTGGGTTTTGGGTTTTTGGATGCACAAGTAGTATCTCTACTTAGTGCGGAATTTTTGGCTAGCAAAGATATTATGTTGAAGGATCTATGACCATATAACTTCTATGTGAATATGAACAACCATAAATCATTACGTTGTCTTCCTTGTCCAATGTCAAGAATTTTGGCTATTTAATGGGGGCTCACAATCATAAAAGATATCCATGATATTGTATTTACATGTGAATCTTCTCTTCCCTAATTTATTCTTTCATGAATTGCATCATTGACTAATGCTATGTTTGCCAATCTCCAATAAATGTTACCACTTATACTTTTCTTTATTGTGATGTCATTACTCACCATAAGATTAGCATTTGATCTTTTCTCATGTATCTTATTTTATCAGGATGGCAAGAAGAAAGTAAAGGGGCAAAGACTCAAACTAAACTTTATTATAAAAATCTCACTCGATTACATAGATAGATGGATGACGAAACTAGCACTTGAAAATAGATCATACTAAACTTTTATTCAACTAAATCATGAAAAGGCTAAGGATCGAAATAAAAAGCAAAGGTAAAAAGTGATGGTGATACGATACCGGGGCACCTCCCCCAAGCTTCGCTCAAGCCAAGAGGAGTGCCCATACCTGCGTAATCAAGTCTCCTTTGGTGGTGAAGATGATGAAGGTGGTGGTGATGAGGCGTCATACTTCAGCTCCTATAAATACTTCAATTTGTGGATAATGCTCCTGAGGGTGGTGATATGCTCCTCCAGCAAAATATTTTCATGAGTGATGAATTTATTCTGAACACGAACCTCCTCAAAAGCCCTGAAAGCTTATATTTCAAGAGGGGTGAGATGAGGGTAGTAAGGCCGAAGGATATCTTCTTCTTCCTCTTCCACCATGCCCGTGGGTTGCCCTCCTTCTTGAGCTTTATCCTGCGTGGCTTCCTTGCCCTTGTCCTCCTTATTGGCATCATTTGGCTCTTCTCTTTTTAGCTCCATCTTCATGAACCAAGCACCCTCTTCTACGTTATTAGGAGAGCAAGACGATATGATGCTTGGCTTGACATATCCATTAGGAAAACATCAAGAAATAAGAACAATGGAAAATCTCTCCATGCGGTGGTCAAAACAATTGGGGGTATATATAGAGAATTTTTATTCTTGGAAACCAAGCAAACGAAAGGAAAATGGAGTGCCAAAAGGTTCCCGAGGTGGGCACCCTCCACCTGGGCACGCTAGGGATGGCAACCACGCCATGGTGGATCATGCCCTCCTTGGTTGCCTTCTAGTTTATTTTTTATTTCCTCAAATTCTTAAATATTCCAAAACTGATAAAAAAATATTTTGCGGATTTTTTGGAGACCGTTTACTTCCCATATCACGTACATCTTAATTTTCACGATTCTAGAGTGTTCCGGAAGATTTCTTTTATGTGTTCCTCCGATGTCATGGTTTGGATAACATTGCTTTCAACATTAATAGGCGCACCTAAGATATAGTGTTTAATTCTTTGTCCATTGACCACCTTCAGGTTGGTACCTTCGGTATTATTAATCGTAATAGCTTCAGAGCGATAAACCTCTTCGATAACATAGGGTCCTTCCCATTTGGAGATAAATTTTCCTGGAAAAAATCTGAAATGAGAATTGTACAAGAGAACATATTCTCCAACTTTGAATTCTCGCTTTTGGATTCTTTTGTCATGCCATCTTGTAACGTTTTCTTTGAATAACTTGGCATTTTCATAAGCTTGGGTTCTCCATTCATCTAATGAGCTAATATCAAATAACTTTGTTTCACCGGCAAGTTTGAAGTCATAATTTATTTCTTTAATTGCCCAAAATGCTTTATGTTCTAACTCTAGAGGCAAATGACCCCCATATACCATCTTGTATGGAGACATACCCATAGGACTTTTATAAGCAGTTCTATAGGCCAAAAGTGCATCATCTAATTTCTCAAACCAATTCTTTCGACACCTATTGACAGTCTTTTGTAATATCAATTTTATTTCTGTATTGCTAAGTTCAACTTGACCACTAGATTGAGGATGATAGGGTGATGCAATTCTATGGTTAACATAATATTTAGCAAGCATTTTACAGTAATCACCATGAATAAAATGTGAACCACCATCAGTCATTAGATATCTTGGGACTCCAAACCTTGGGAAAATAACTTCTTTAAGCATTTTAATGGAAGTGTGATGATCAACACTACTAGTTGGAATAGCTTCTACCCACTTAGTGACATAATCAACAACAACCAAAATATGAGTGTACCCATTAGAGGAAGGAAAAGGTCCCATATAATCAAAACCCCAAACATCAAATGGTTCAACCACAAGTGAATAGTTCATAGGCATTTCTTGACGCTTACCAATATTACCAATTTTCTGACATTCATCACAAGACGAGACAAACTTATGGGCATCCTTGAAGAGAGTAGGCCAATAAAAACTAGATTGTAATAACTTATGAGCAGTTCTATCTCCAACATGATGTCCTCCATAAGCTTCGGAATGACATTTCCAGAAGATTTGTACCTGTTCATGCTCAGGTACACAATATCTAATAATAACACCAACTCCTTCTTTATAAAGATGTGGGTCATCCCAAAAGTAATGTCTTATATGATAGAAGAATTTTTTCTTTTGTTGGTATGTGAAACTAGGTGGAATATATTTAGCAACAATGTAATCAGCATCATTAGCATACCATGGAGTGTTTTGTGAGACATTTATTGCAGCTAATTGTTTATCAGGGAAACTATCATAAATAGGTAGTGGGTCATCAAGAATATTTTCTAACCTAGACAAGTTATCATCTATGGGGTTCTCAGCTCCCTTCCTATCAACGATATGTAAATCAAATTCCTGAAGCAAGAGAACCCACCTAATAATTCTAGGTTTAGCATCTTTATTTTCCATAAGATATTTTATAGGAGTGATAGATCTCTTTCGTATCTATAATTTTTGATTGTTTCATGCCAATATTATACAACTTGCACATACATTTGGCAACAGTTTATATGCTTTATTGGACTAACCTATTGATCAAGTGCCTAGTGCCAGTTCTTGTTTTTTTTGTGTTTTTTGTTTTGCAGAAATTCCATATCAAACGAAGTCCAAACGCGATAAAAATTGTGAATTTTGGGAAGTGTAATCAATGCAAACGGAGGCCCACAATGGGCACGGTCCACCAGGGAGTGAGCTAGGGCCCAAACACGGCCTGGTGGACCATGCTCACCATGTATGTCGGTTGGAGCTCTCCTTCAGGCGCAAGAAATCTATTTTTTGGATAAAAATCCCCTCAAAATTTCAGCCTGGTCGGAGTTACGGATCTCCAGGAATATAAGAAATGGTTTTCTGCCAAAAAACGGGAACGCAAAACAGAAGAGAATAGAGAGGGTGTAGGATCAAAAGTAGGTCTAGAGGGGGGGGGGGTGATTTGAATACTTGACCAAATAAAAATCTACCTTTCCCAATTTTAAGTGTTGGCAGATTTTAGCATTCATAGCAAGTCAGGCACACCCTACGCATGCATGTCTACAAGTATAGTAGCGGAAAGTAAAGACAAGCATGAGAATTAAGGGAAGGGTAGGAGGATCAAACACAATTTGGAGACACAATGATTTTACACGTGGTTCCGTTAGGTGGTGCTATCGTATGTACACATTTATGGAATCTTCAACACATGGAGGGTAATGGCCATGAGAGTCCACGGAGGGCTCTACCCACGGAGGGTTCCACAAAGAAGCAACCTTGACTATACCATGATGGCCTACGTCCACGGAGGACTAGCCTAACTCAGGGTAGATCTTCACGAAGTAGGTGATCTCCTTGCCCTTAAAAACTTCTTGGTTCACTCCACAACACGAAGTAGGAGGCTCCCAAGCGACACCTAACCAATCTAGGAGGCACCACCCTCCAAAACGTAATAGGCTCGATAATGTCGACGAACTCCTTGCTCTTGTGCTTCAAGATGATAATCTCCTCAACACACAATTAGTATCTCATGGATTTGGCTTTGGTGGAAGAGATTGATTGGGTGGAAAGCAACTTGCGGAGGCCAGAGATCAAAATTCACATGGTTGGAATGGAATGTCATGATCTCAACACATGAGTAGGTGGCTCTCTCTCACAAAATCAGTTGGTATGAATGGGGATATGTTCTGAGTGCTTCTCTTGCAAGTGAGTGGTGGTGGAGGGGTATATATAGGCATCCCCAAAAATCCAACCGTTACACCTAATACGTCCAACTCGGTGACACCGATGTGTTAATCTTGGTGGTACCGAGTTGCCTAAAAGGTAGCAACTTTTGAATCTCGGTGAGACCGATACATAAAAATCGGCTGTACCAATAAGGTGACCAACGATAAGCTTGCCAGACTCGGTGACGCTGATTCAACAAACTTGGTGGGACCAATTTTGTGAATTTGCGTAATAGAAAGTTGGCAACCCAAACTTTGTGGCACCAAATTAGATCGGTTGCACCGAAGGGCGAGGGTTTGGCTGAGTCTGTCTAAGGCTGAGAATCGGTGGCTACGAGTGGGAAGTGTTGGTTGCACCGATTTTGGATATTTGGGTTTGGACAGACTTTTGTAGAAGAGCTTGTCGGTGAATGTGGTGACTATCACTTGTGCATGTATGAGCATTTTGTTCACCAATAGTACTTACCCGCCTTTGATAGTATTGGCTTTCCTATGGACTCAAAGTGATTTCTCACAAAGTAAAATGTAGAGTCCTCTTGCTTGAAGCTTTGCCAATCAATTTCCTTGCATCTTGGGGTATTCCACAATCCTTTTGCCAACCCAGCATTGAACTTTTTCTGAAACATGCTTAGTGGAAACATTAGTTCAATGACATATATGTTGTTATTAATTACCAAATCCACCAAGGGAGAAAATGTGCTTTCATAGGGAGATCCAATCTAGGAGGGGCTCCTGCCCCACCGCCGCCATGGAGGCCATGGACCAGAGGGTGGCACTCTCCCCCTCTCTCCCGCTGACGTCGGAACTCCACCATGGCAATCATCGTGACAACGATCTACACCAATAATCTTGCCGCCATCAACACCAACTCTCTCCCCCTCTATGCAATGGTGTCACACCTCTCTTCCCTGTTCTAATCTCTACTTAAACATGGTGCTCAAATCCATATATTATTTCCAATGATATTTGGCTATCCTATGATGTTTGAGTAGATATGTTTTGTCCTATGGGTTAATTGTGGTATGATGTTACGGGTTGAGTTGTATGTTGAAATGGTGCTGTCCTATGGTGCCCTCCGTGTTGCTCAATCATGAGGGATCCCCTCTGTAGAGTGTTTCAATATGTTCATGATTTGCCTACAGTAGGTTGCTTGAGTGACAGAAGCATAAACCCGAGTAGGTGGGTTGTTGCGTATGGGAGTAAAGAGGACTTGATACTTAAGGCTATGATTGGGTTTTACCGTCATGATCTTTAGTAGTTTTGGATGCTTGCTAGAGTTCCAATCATAGGTGCATATGATCCAAGTACGTAAAGTGTGTTAGCGCATGCCTCTCCCTCATTGCATATAACAAATATCTATCGTATCATATTCAGTTTCCTGTGGACAATATTTCTGGTTGAGTTACACAAAAATCTTTCTACAAAACAATTTACTTTTATTGTTCTTTTATTAAAACAACACCTAACTTTTATTTCCACGTTCTTTATTATCTTACAAAGTACTTCTAGTTTTATTCCCACAAAGTAGTTTCGTACTTGTTCTAGGTAAAGCAAGCATTAGCATGCGTAGAGTTGTATCCGTGGTCGATAGAACTCGAGGGAATATTTGTTCTACATTTAGCTCCTCGTTGGGTTCGACACTCTTAGTTATCGAAAAAGGCTACAAACGGTCCCCTACACTTGTGGGTTATCAAGACCTTTTTCTGGTGCCTTTGTCGAGGAGCAATAGCGTGGGGTGAATATTCTCGTGTGTGCTTTTTTGCTTTATCACCAAGTAATTTTTATTTATATTATTAGTTTTTATATATATTTAGTTATGGGTATGGAACACGAAACACCAAAAAAATTAGTGGTACTTGCTACTCATGGAGATGGGGAACCTCCTAAAACCCCCGATGCTAGTTATGTGCAAGATATTAAATACTACTTTGATATCCTGAGAAAACCCCATTCAACTTGATAATGCAGGTAATGTTGGATCAATGTGAATACTTTAGAGATTATCACTTGAATCAAAAAGGGAAATTGTTATGGGATCAAATTCATATGTTGCATTGGTATGCTCGGGAGCTATGCTTGAGATATGATATTACTTGTTTCTCCTGGATGAACGCTCCACACCTTCCCTTTTCATGCAAATTTAATGATAATGAAACCTTAGCTTCTTATGGTAGTGGTATATATGATTACTATGATGTTGAATGAATATAAGAATTCTTTGCTTTGAAGGGTGCTTATGAAATTGCTTCTTTTATGGAAAAGTATGATGACATTTCTTACAAATCTGAAAATTATGGCATACTTCAATATTGCTATAATAATTATGAATATAATACTGATATTAGTGAATTTATTGAGAGAATGTCTGCTGCCTTGGAAGATATTAATATTTTGCAGGGACCTATGGAAGAAGAAGTTGCTGAAATTGTGAGCTCATTAGATGAAAAAGATGAGGAAGAGAGCTAAGAACAAAAGAAGGAACAACATACTAGCTACCCGTGCCCACCTTCTAATGAGAGTAACTCTTGAACTCATACATTATTTAATCTCCCTTATCACATACCGAAGGATGAATGGTATGATGATTGCCATGATCCCTTGGATTTGTTTGAAATATCCCTTTTTGATGAATTTGATGCTTGGTATGCTTATGGCCATGATGCCAATATGAATTAAGCTTATGGAGATGAACTTGCTATAGTTCCTTATGTTAAGCATGCAATTGTTGCCATTGCACTCACACATGATAGTCCTATTATCTTTTTGAATTCTCCCAACTACGCTATATCGAATAAGTTTGCTCTTATTAAGGATTATATTGATGGTTGCGTTTTATTAGTACACACGATGATTTTTATGAATATAATATGCATGTGCTTTCTGCTCCTACTTGCAATTATTATGAAGATGAACCAAATCTTCACCTCTCTATGTTTCCAATACTATAAAATTTCAAGAAATTACTTATGCTATGTATTGGCCCTTACTCTGTGTGAATGAATTGTTCTTTTATGACATGTCAATGCATAAGGAAGAGAGTTAGACTTCATTGTCACACGATATATATCACTTTTGTGCTCACTAATAAATTACAAATCATTGTTAATTAAAATTGTCTTTGATATACCTTAGGATTCGGGTGGATCCATTACTTGAGCACTTTATGCCTAGCTTAATGGCTATAAAGAAAGTGCTGCCAGGGATACAATCCGAAGGTGTTAGAGAGTCATTTATTTCTGTTGTGTGCTTTTTTATTATATTGTGCCAAGATTTGCCTTTAGGATGATTCATAAGATGAGTATAAACAATGCTGAATGTGTAACAAAACCTTTGAGTCCAGTGCGCGAATTTTCATTTTTTTACTTCAGCGTGATAATGAGCTGAAATTTTAACACAGTATTTTCACACAAATTCTTTACGTTGTACTAATTTTTCAGATTTTTTGCATTTACATAAGTATGGTCGAAGTTCATATTACTATATACTTTCCTGTTTAAGAAAAATTCTGATTTTGATGCATTGTTTTGCTTGTTTTGATGAAATTACCGATTCATCAGTGGTATAATCCATAGAAAAGTTATAATACAACATGGATAATGCAAATATAAAATATGAATGTGTTTGCAACAATACTTAAAGTATTAGTTTTTTTAATATACTAACGGATCTTACCAGTCTTCTGTTAAGTTTTGTGTGAATGAAGTCTTTGAAGATCGAGGAGGTATCGATATGAGGAGAAGGAGGAGAGGCAACAGTTCAAGCTTGGGGATGACCAAGGAACCCCAAGTAAATATCCAAGTAGACTCAAGCGTCTAAGCTTGGGGATGCCTCGGAAGGCATCCCATCTTTCGTCAACAAGTATCGATATGTTTTCGAATTCGTTTCATTCATGTGATATGTGTAAATCTTGGAGAGCCTTTTACACTTAGTTTTCACTTTTAGATTTACGCACCATGCTAGTATGGGATAGTCTATGGTTGATTTACAGAATGCTCATTGCACTTCACTTGTATATTTTGAGTATGGCTTTATAGAATGCTTCATGTGCTTCATTTAGATCATTTGAAGTGTTGATTGCCTATTTCTATTCACATAGAAAACCGTTATTTGTAGAATGCTCTTTTGCTTCACTTATATTTATTAGAGAATGTCCAGATCTTTTGTATAAATAACTAAACTCTCTTGGTTCACTTATATCTATTTAGAGAGTCAACAGGAAATGGTCATTTGCATGGTTAGTCATAAAATCCTACATAAAACTTATGGATCACTGAATAGGATATGTTTGATTCTGTGTGATAGTTTTGAGACATAGAGATGATAATATGTGGGAGGCACTAGTGGATAATCGTGTTTAGCAAGATATTGGTGTTAAGGTTTGTGATTCCCGAAGCATGCACGTATAGTCTCCCATTATGCTAGGAAGTTGGAGCACAATTTATCCTTGATGGTCTATCTTTGTGTGAAGGTCGGGGGCGCCCGATGGTTAACTCCTACCAACCTCCCCCCTAGGGGCATGCGTAGTAATACTTTGCTTTGAGGGTAATAAACTTTTGCAATAAGTATATGAGTTCTCTATGACTAATGTGATTCCATGGATTATACACACTCTTACCTTTCTGCAATTTGCTAGCCTCTACGGTACCGCACATTCCCCTTTCTCACCTCGAGAGTCGGTGCAAACTTTGTAGGTGCATCCAAGCCCCGTGATATGATACCCTCTATCACACATAATCCTTATTATATCTTCCTAAAAACAGCCACCATACCTACCTATTATGGCATTTCGATAGCCATTCCGAGATATATTGCCATGCAACTTCCACCGCTTCCCTTTTGATGACTTGAGCATTCATTGACATATTGCTTTACATGATCATAGGATAGCTAGCATTATGTTTCCATGGCTCGTCCATTTTTTGATATCTTTGCTATGCTAGATAATTGCACAACATTCATATATAGTCATATTTTGTTCTAGGTATCGAGTTGTAATATTGAGTTGTAAGTAAATAGAAGTATGATGATCATCATTATTCATTATTAGAACATGTCCCAGTGAGGAAAGGATGATGGAAACTATGATTCCCCCACAAGTCAGGATGAGGCTTCAGACAAAAAGAAAAAAAAAGAAAAAAGAAAGGAAAAAAAGAAAAAAAGGAGAAAGAAAAAAAGAGAAAAAAAGAAAAAAAAATGAGATACAAAGAGAGAAGGGGCATGCTAATTCCACACTTGTGCTTCAAAATAGCACCATGTTTTCCATATAGAGAGTCTCTTATGTTGTCACTTTCATATACTAGTGGGAATTTTCCATTATAGAGTTAGATGCACACCCACTTAGTTCTCATATTGAGCTTTCATACACTTATAGCTCTTTGTGCATCTGTTGCATGGCAATCCCTACTCCTCGCATTGATATTTATTGATGGGCATCTCCATAACCCGTTGATATGCTGAGTTGATGCGATACTTTCTTCTCCACTTTTTCCCCTTTGAAACCTAACACCATATACTATTCCACCCATAGTTCTATATCCATGGCTTGCGCTCATGTATTGCGTGATAGTTGAAAATGCTGAAGCGCGTCAAAAAGCATGAACCAATTGCTTGGTTGACACCAGGGTAATACATGATATATACTTTGTGTGAAGAAGACCGAGCACGACATGGCTATATGATTTTTTAGGGATAACGTCTTTAGCCTTGATATTTTGAAAGACATGATTGTTTGTTGGGATGCCTAAGTATTGTGTTTATGTCAAAACTACACTATTGCTTTGAATCACTCATGTCTTAATATTCATGCCATGATTAGATGTATGATCAAAATTATACTAGGTAGCATTTGAAAACACAATATGCTCCCTTGGTGCTTTTGATAATTCATGACAACATACATTGTCTCTTGAACTAATACCCTCATCTAGTGTGTTTCAGATAAAGTCCGCAGAGAGTGTTGACTAAGGATTGTGAGGAGCATCCCCAAGACGAAGAAGGAGAAGGAATAGGATTGGAAAAGCTTCAAGCAAGAAAACTCTACATTTTACTTTGTGAGAAATCACTTTGAGTCCATACGAAAGCCAATTCTATTAAAAGGGGGTGAGGTATTGTTGGTGAACAAAATGCTCCACGTGCACAAGTGATAGTCACCAAAAACACCCACACGCTCTTCCACAAAAGTCTGTCAAAAGCCTATCATGCAAAATCGGTGCCACCAATTCTTCCCACTCGGCCCTACCGATTTTCACCTTAGATAGATCCCAACCAAATCCCAAGTCTTCAGTACAACCGATTCTGCATCGATGCCACCGAGTTTAGGTTGCCAACTTTCTGTTGCCCCTTTTCTTAAACGTGGAATTTCCGAGTTTTTGGATCGGCTCCACAGAGTTCTGCAATCTGACTGTAGGTCACCTTTTCGGTACTGCCGAGAATTATATAGCAACTCGGTACCATCGAGTTCTACACTTTGGTGTCATCGAGTTGGTAACTTAAGGTGTGATGGTTGGATTTTTGGAGATGCCTATATATGCCCCTCCACCACCACTCACTCGTAAGATATGCACTCAGAACAGTTCCCCACTTCTCCCATCTGATTTTCTGAGAGAGAGCCACCTACTCATGTGTTGAGATCAAGCCATTCCACTCCAAACATATGGAGCTTGATCTCTAGCCTCCCCAAGTTGCTTTCCACCAGATCAATCTATTCCACAAAAGCCAAATCTATGAGATAATGATTGAGAGTTGAGGAGTTTATCATCTTGAAGCACAAGAGAAATGAGTTCATCATCATTATCAAGCCTACTACCGTTTGGAGGGTGGTGCCTCCCAGATAGGTTAGGTGACTCTTGGGACCCTCCTACTTTGTGTTGTGGAGTTGAACCAAGAAGTTAGCAAGGGCAAGGAGATCACCTACTTTGTGAAGATCTACCCAGAGTAAGGCTAGTCCTCCGGGGACGTCGGCCATCATGGAATAGACAAGGTTGCTTCTTCATGGAACCCTTCGTGGGTAGAGCCCTCTGTTGACTCTCGCGACCGTTACCCTCCGTTGGTTGAAGTCTCCATGAACGTGGATGTACGATATCACCACCTATCAGAGTCACGGGAAAATCTTCGTGTCCCTCATGTGTTTGATATCCCTATCTCAACTCTTTACTTCGATGTGTGATGTCTTTACTTTTCGCTGCCATACTTGTTGACTTGCATATGTAGGGTGTGCTAGACTTGCTATAATTTCTAAAATGTGCCAACCATTAGCTCCGGAAATAGGGTAGGTTTTAATTTGTGCTAGTAGTCTATTCACCCCCCCTCTGGACACACACTTCTAGTGATCCCTCAATTGGTATCAGAGCAAGGTCTCCATAACCTTGGTTTAATCACCTTTGGAGGAAGATGGATGTGTCTAGTTTGGAAAGTTTGAGTTGTAGAGTGCCTATTCTTGATGGGGAGTACTATAATCAACCGAAAGATGCTATGCTTGATCTATTTGATAAATTCACTTTGATAAAGTATATTGAAAATCCATATGTGTTCGCCGTTGATCCCTCACATCCCACACATGAAGAGAAAGTTGACATGCTTGGTAACCTTAGAACTGTCAATCTTATCATTAGAGGTTTGCCAATATTTGTGATTAATCAAATGAAGAATTTCGAATGTTCTTATACTTTGTGGAATGATTTGTAGAAACAATATCTAAATTATTCATTAAGTAATCTTGATGAAATTCTTCATAAGACCATTGCTTTTCATGAGATGAAGTCTTGTGATCCAAACTTTGATAAATGCTTATTTGAGCTTCATGATCTTATGCGTGCTAAAGGAGATGTCACTAATATTAGTAACATTGTTGTAGAAGCCATTCACATACATACGTTTGAACTGTCTTTGTCGAAATTCTAACGAATCTCTTGGTTTCTATGACGAGGAGATTCTACCTAATGATGACAATGAAGAGCATGGCTATTATGATGAAGATGAGATATTTGACAATGAATGTGCCAAAATGATGAAGTGCCTAGGTCTCATGGAAAACTTCAAGGATTACATGTACGGTGGAAAAGAGTGGCTTCTCGACAGTGGATGCACCAATCACATGAATGGAGATAAAGACATGTTCCAAGAGATCACACCTAATCAAGGACCTCGGAGGTATGTGACCTTTTGAGAGAACTCCAAGGTAAGATAATTGGTCTTGGTAAGGTGGCCATATCTCATGATATTTCTATTCAAAATGTCATGCTTTTTGAATCCCTTGTCTACAATCTTCTTTCCGTACCTAGACTAGCGGACTTCGGTTTCGATGTGCTATTTACTAAAGTAGATTGCCAAGTGTTTCGTCATGACAATCATAACTTTGTATTTACCGGTATTCATAGAGGTGATCTATACATAGTCGATTTCACTAATAAGGCCCAACCTCGCACTTGTCTTATTGCAAAATCATCTAAAGGTTGGCTATGTCATAGAAGGCTAGGACATGTAGGCATGCGCAATTTAGATAAGCTTATCAAGGGTGATCACATTCTTGGTGTTAAAGATGTTATCTTTGACAAAGATAGGCTTTGTAGCGCTTGTCAAGCTAGAAAGCAAGTAGGTGGAAGTCATTCGGTCAAGAACATCATAATTACTAGGAGACCACTCGAGTTACTTCATATGGATCTTTTTTGTCCCAGTGCTTACAATAGCCTCGGTGGAAACTCCTATGGTCTAGTTATAGTTGATGATATTTCCAGATTTACGTCGCCATTCGTTATTGATGATAAGTTACAGGTACAAAAGATCTTCAAGAACTTTGCTCGAGAAGCGCAAAATCAATTTGGAGTGAAGATCAAGAAGGTTCGGTGCAATAAAGGATCGGAGTTCAATAACACCCATGTGGATACCTTTCTTGATGAAGAAGGTATTTCGCATGAGTTCTCGGCTACGTACACGCCTCAACAAAATGGAGTTGTTGAGAGGAAGAACCAAACTCTTATTGAGATGTAAATAATGATGCTTGACGAATACAAGATGCCAAGACACTTTTGGGTAGAAGCGGTGGAAACAACGTGTCATGCCACAAACCGACTCTACTTGCACAAGCTTCTAGGTAAACGACATACGAGCTACTCGCCGGTAACAAACCCCAAGTTGGATTCTTTTGGGTATTCAACTCTAAGTGGTACATTCTTGATAAGCATCGTCATACTAAATTTGCTCCTAAATCTCATGAAGGTTTCCTATTTAGTTACAAATCGAACTCTCAAACTTACCATCTCTACAACAACTTCACTCGAAAAGTTGAAGAGGCGGTAGGTGTGAAGTTTGATAAATCTAATGGTTCGCAAGTTGAACAATTTCCAAATTATGTAGGAGATAAGGATCCTTCGGAAGCTATCCAAGACTAGTCCATCAGCAAGATTCGTCCCAAGGAGGTGAAGGAAAGTACTTCATCAACCCAAGTGGAAGCTCCTACTTCGCGTCAAGGCGACCGACAAAACGACATGGAAGCATCCACACGTGGTACACGACAAGATGAAGAGGAGGAGTAAGTACATCATGAAGATCCACCACAACCTCCTTCAACACCACTTCAAGGAAATGACATCTTCGACAACAACAAAGATGAAGGATATGATGATGAAGAAGCTCCACCATACAACATGCAAAAGCTACCCCGAGTTCGAGCAAGAGTGACCAAGAACCATCCTCTAAACCAAATCTTCGGTGACATACAAACTGGGAGAATCACTCGCTCTAAAACTCGCTTAGATAATTTTTGTGAGCATTATTGTTTCATCTCTAGCATTGAACACTTGAAGGTTGAACAAACACTTGAAGACCCGTATTGGGTGAACGCTATGAATGAAGAACTTCACAACTTCGAGAGGAACGAAGTGTGTACACTCATGGAGAAGCCCAAGGATGATCACAACATCATCAATACAAAATGGGTGTTTCAGAACAAGCAAGATGAAGACATTCAAGTTGTACGCAACAAGGCGCATCTCGTAGCCCAAGGGTATACACAAGTCGAAGGTATGGACTACGGTGAGGCCTATGGCCCCATTGCTAGACTTGAAGCTATCCAAACTCTTCTTGCTTATGCCAATCACCATGATATCAATCTTTACCAAATCGATATTGATAGTGCCTTTTTAAATGGATAAATAGACGAGGAGGTCTATGTTAAACAACCTCCCGGATGTGAATCCTAAGAAACCTAACCACGTCTACAAACTTCGCAAAGCTTTATATGGTCTTAAGCAAGCTTCTCGTGCTTGGTATAAATAGCTAACGAAGTTTCTTATTGAAAAGAGTTTTGAAATTGGTAAAATTGACGCAACCGTATTTAGAAAGAGAGTTAATGGTGAATTATTTGTGTGCCAAATGTATGTGGATTATATTATCTTTGGATATACTAACCCACGGTTTAGTGAGAAATTTGGAAGGTTGATGTCAGACAAATATGAGATGTCTATGATGTGTGAGCTGAAATTCTTCCTTGGTCTACAAATCAAGCAAACGACAGAAGGTACGTTTATCTCCCAAACCAAGTTCACCAAGGACTCAATCAAGAATTTCATCATGCAAGAGTGCAAAGGTATGAAAACTCCTATGCCTGCTAGTGGACATGTTGATCTCACTAAGGAGGACAAACCGGTTGATCAAAAGGTTTATCGATCAATGATTGGTTCATTGCTATATCTATGTTCCTCCCATCCCGATATTATGCTGAGTGTGTGCATGTGTGCCCGATATCAAGCTGCACCTAAAGAGTGTCATATTTTGGCCGTGAAATGCATTGTGAAATATTTGATACATACACCAAACTTTAGCATTTTGTATCCAAAGGGATCTTCTTTTAATCTTGTTGGCTACTCCGATTCGGACTATGGTGGTGACAAGGTTGATAGAAAATCCACCTCGAGTACATGTCAATTTGTTGGTAGGTCTCTTGTGTCTTGGTCCTCCATGAAACAAAACTCGGTATCTCCATCTACTGCGGAAGCCAAGTATATTGCAACGGGATCGTGTTGTGCGCAATTTCTATGGATGACACAAACGCTTAAGGATTATCTAATCCATGAGAAAAATGTTCCATTACTTTGTGATAATGAAAGTTCTATTAAGATAGGACATAATCCCGTGCAACATTCTCAAACTAAGCATATTCAAGTTTGACATCATTTCATTCGTGATCATGTTGCCAAAGGAGATATTAATCTTAAGCATGATCGTACTAACAAGAAATTGGCCGATATCTTTACTAAGCCACTTGATGAAAAAGTGTTTTGTTACTTGAGGAGTGAGTTGAACATCATTGATGCTTCAAACTTGAACTAAACCCACTCAGATGCATTCAAGGGGATGAGCTTACTTAACCATTCCATGCTATCATTACCATGAATATCATATATCTTGGAATTCTATGCTCCCTTATATTGCATCTAACCCTTTTGTAGGTACTTGGAAGAACAACACCCCACAAGATTTCCATCAACTCATATCTTAAGCAATCTTTTTCATGGCCAAGTATCCATGACCCCTCTTTTGTGATGGAAGGAAGAATAAAGAAAAAAAATCCTTGACATATATTTGAATTTCTCAATTGGTATGAACTCATAATTGGAATCATGTCACTTGAATATATCATGTTCTTCCTTGTGTGACTAACCTATGTAGGTGATAAGTGAACCAAACAAAAAGGATTGCTCCCAACTCAAGATGAACTTCATCAACCTCGAGCATCCTCATCAAGTTCACCTACAAGCCACGTCATCAACATCACTCAAAGGCATGTACTCATATCCTTGATATAGCTTTACTCCAATACATGGTATAAAGTACCTCAAGCGATATGAAGACATTAAAATGCTTAAACAAAAAAATGGTAACCCCATTTCAAGCTTAACGATGAGTATGACCTATGATCAAGTATTCTTGCTTGACTCCTTAAGTCAAAATACTCTAATATAGGTGACCTAGTTACCGCCCATCATCTAGTTATAAGAATTGAATGGAGAATTTCTGTTTTGTTACTCATTGACATTTCCATCCAACTCTAACCTAAATGAAAATTCATTGCAAATCCTTATGAAAATTCTTTGCAAATCCTTCTAAAAATTCATTGCAAATCTTTGTGACTCTTTTGAGACTTTATGAAAAGCTGCATTTGACAAAATAGCCAAAAATCACCTTGACAAGTTTCTGTTTTCTGTCTCGGAGTTTGTGATCCCAAAAAGTCGGTCTCACCGATATTGCACTAAAACTGCAAAATCACATATCGATGATTCGGATACCTTTTGCCTTGGAGCCACCAACCTTTTTAACCTCTATGCATTTTGTCTGTTTTGGTCTTATGGTCAAATGAGTGATCCCACAATGATGTAGGGGGAGAACCATCAATAAGTGTAATCTCAACTATTCAAGGATACCTACATCAAAGGAGGAGAAATTTTAAAAGTTTTTCATATGCTAAGGGGGAGAAAACTGTATTCAAGGAACCCTTGTCTCAATGACCCTTATTCTCTAGGATCCCTTCCCACTTAATGATTCCTTTTTATCCGACCCTTTGAGTGACTCTTTTTGGATTAATGCCAAAGGGGGAGAAATACCAAGGCTTCAAAGCTTATTATTATACTCATACCAAAGGGGGAGATAATACCAAAGGAGGAGATACAATACTGAAGGGGAGAAATATCTAAGCATTCAGTGGGAGATATAATCATGAAAATAAGAAGTGTACACTTAACAAGATAAAGAGGGAGAAATATCAAGGATCCCTTATCTTAGAAACACTTCTTGAGGAGAAGAGTGAAGAATGAATCTGATTGAATTTGATCTGTCTTAGACTTTTCTCAGCCCTACCTACTCTCAATATCTACATGCTATGATTCAAGAGGAGAGGAAAATCTACAAATCCATATCGAGGGGAGAAAGCTCTAAATGTGTTTGGAGACATACCATTCTTAAGAAAATATTTCTCATATGTCTTCCATATCTTGGTACTCTTGGTTTTATTTGCATTTGCACTATTTGCATACACTTGTGTTTCCTAACATTGTTTTCTCAAGTGTGTTCCTACTGTTAAATGCTCAAGGACCTCAAGATAAGTATATGGATCATATTCCTTCTCAAGATGATCTCTTGCTTCTTGCACATATTCTTTGCAAGAGTGAATTGTGAAAATGGAATCATTTCATTCATATATACTTGATGCATATAGCCAAGATATACATGACTTCTCATGTTCTTTCTACTGTATGTATGTTCATGCATTCCAAAGCAACTATCCTTTAAAATTGATTGCACACATTTAGGGGGATCTTGTATTAGCCATGTATCCTTCAAATTCTTCACATATTTCTGCATATCTTAAACTGAAGCTTTGATTGTATGTTGTAATCAATTACCAAAAAGGGGGATATTGAAAGCACAATATGCTCCCTTGGTGGTTTTGATAATTCATGACAACATACATTGTCCCTTGGACTAATACCCTCATCTAGTATGTTTTAGATAAAGTCCACAAAGAGTGTTGGCTAATGATTGTGAGGAGTATTCCCAAGAAGAAGGAGAAGGAATATGATTGGAAAAGCTTCAAGCAAGAAGACTCTGCATTTTACTTTGGGAGAAATCACTTTGGGTCCATAGGAAAGCCAATACTATTAAAAGGGGGTCATGTATTGTTGGTGAACAAAATGCTCCACATGCACAAGTCATAGTCACCAAAAACACCCACAAGCTTTTCCACAAAAGTCTATCAAAAGCCTATCATGCAAAATCAATGCCACCAATTCTTCACACTCGGCCCTATCGATTTTCACCTAAGGCAGATCCCAGCCAAACCCTAGGTCTTCGATACAACTGATTCTGCATCGGTGCCACCGAGTTTAGGTTGCCAACTTACTATTGCCCCTTTTCTTAAAATCAGAATTTTCGAGTTTTTGGATCAGTGCCATCGAGTTTTGCAATATGACCGTTGGTCACCTTTTCGGTACTGCCGAGACTTATATATCGGTCTCACCGAGATTCAAAAGTTGCTACTTTCTAATGAACTCGGTACCACCGAGTTTTACACTGAGGTGTCACCGAGTTGGTAACTTAAGGTGTAACAGTTGGATTTTTGGAGATGCCTATATATACCCCTCCACCACCACTCACTCGCAAGAGAGGCACTCAGAATAGTTCCCCGCTTATTCCATCTGATTTTCCGAGAGAGTGCCCCCTAATCATGTGTTGAGATCATGCCATTCCACTCCAACCATATGGATCTTGATCTCTAGCCTCCCCAAGTTTCTTTCCACCCAATCAATCTCTTCCACCAAAGCCAAATCTATGAGAGAGTGGTTGAGTGTTGAGGAGTCTATCATCTTGAAGCACAAGAGCAAGGAGTTCATCATCATTATCAAGCCTATTACCTTTTGTAGGGTGGTGCTTCCTATATTGGTTAGGTGTCGGTTGGGAGCCTCCTACTTTGTGTTGTGGAGTTGAACCAAGAAGTTAGTAAGGGTAAGGAGATCACCTACTTCATAAAGATCTACCCTGAGTAAGGCTAGACCTCCATGGACGTAGGCCATCATGGAATAGAAAAGGTTGCTCCTTCGTGGAACCCTCCATGGGTAGAGCCCACCATGGACTCTCGTGACCGTTGCCCTCCTTGGGTTCAAGTCTCCATAAACGTGGATGTATGATAGCACCACCTATCGGAACCATGGGAAAATCTTCGTGTCCCTCATGCGTTTGATCTCCCTATCTCAACTCTTTAATTCCATGTGCAATGTCTTTACTTTTCGCTGCCATACTTGTTGACTTGCATATGTAGGGTGTTCTAGACTTTCTATAATTGCTAAAATCTACCAACCATTGAATTTGGAAATAGGGTAGGTGTTAATTTGTGCTAGTAGTCTATTCACCCCCCTCTAGACACACACTTCTAGTGATCCCTCAGCATTACATATAAAAATATCTTTTTTATCATTTACCTACTCGAGGACGAGCAGGAATTAAGCTGGGGGATGCTGATACGTCTCTGTCGTATCTATAATATTTGATTGTTTCATGCCAATACTATACAGCTTTCACATACTTTGGGCAACAATTTATATGATTTATTGGACTAACCTATTGATCCAGTGCCCAGTGTCAGTTCCTGTTTTTTGTGTGTTTTTTGTTTTGTAGAAATTCCATATCAAACGAAGTACAAACACGATAAGAATTCACGAAGATTTTTTGGAATATTTGTGAATTTTGAGAAGTGGAATCAACGCAAACGGAGGACCACAGTGGCCATAGTCCACTAGGGCGCGGGCCGGGGCCCAAACACAGCCTAGTGGACCGTGCTCACCCCGTATGTCGGCTAGATCTCTCCTTCGATCGCAAGAAAGCTAATTTTTGGATAATAATCCTCTCAATATTTCAGTCCGATCGGGGTTACGGATCTTCGGGAATATAAGAAATGGTTTTCTGCCAGAAAATGAGAATGCAAAATAGAAGAGAATAGAGAGGGAGATCCAATCTAGGAGGGGCTCCCTTCCCTCTGCACCATGGAGGCCATATACCATAGGGGGGCTCTACCCCCCTCTCTCTTGGTGGCATCGGAACGCCATCGGGGCAATCATCGTGACGACGATCTACACCAATAATCCTACCACCGTCAACACCAACTCTCTCCCCCTCTATGCAGCGGTATAATACTCTCTTCCCTACTGTAATCTCTACTTAAACATGGTGCTCAACTCCATATATTATTTCCCAATGATATTTGGCTATCCTATGATGTTTGAGTAGATCTCTTTTGTCCTATGGGTTAACTGTGGCATGATGTTATGGATGTGAGTTGTATGTTGATATGGTGCTGTCCTATGGTGCCCTCCATGTCGCGCAAGAGTGAGGGATCCCCGCTGTAGGGTGTTGCAATATGTTCATGATTTTCCCATAGTTGGTTGCTTGGGTGACAGAAGCATAAACCCGAGTAGGTGGGTTGTTGCGTATGGGAGTAAAGAGGACTTGATACTTAAGGCTGTGGTTGGGTTTTACCTTAATGATCTTTAGTAGTTGTGGATGCTTGCTAGAGTTCCAATCATAAGTGCATATGATCCAAGTATGGAAAGTGCGTTAGCTTATGCCTCTCCCTCAGTGCATATAACAAGTATCTATCGTATCATATTCAATTGCCTATGGACAACCTTTCTCTTGAGTTACACAAAAAGCTTTCTACAAAACAATTTACTTTATTTGTTCTTTTATTAAAAGAACACCTAAATTTATTTCCATGTTCTTTATTATCTTTCAAAGTACTTCTAGTTTTATTCCCGCAAAGTAGTTTCATACTTGTTTTAGGTAAAGCAAGCATTAGTGTGCGTAGACCTGTATTGGTGTTCGATAGAACTTGGGGGAATATTTGTTCTACCTTCACCTCCTCGTTGGGTTCAACACTCTTACTTATCGAAATATGATACAAACGATCGCCTACACTTGTGGGTTATCAAGCATCATCATGAGTGTGAACAATAACTTTGGAATCAACAATGTATGATTTGAATTTATCACAAGCAAAACGACTGCTAAAAATTCTTTTTCAGTAGTAGCATAATTTCTTTGAGAACTGTCTAGAGTTTGGATACCACAATGAATAACATTTAATTTCTTATCAACTCTTTGACCTAGAACAACACCAACAACATAATCACTAGCATCACTCATAACTTCAAAAGGCAAGTTCCAATCAGGTGGTTGAACAATAGGTGTTGTTGTTAAGGTTTTCTTTAGTGTTTCAAAGACTTATATGCAATCATCATAAAAAACAAAGGGAACATCCTTTTGTAAATGATTAGTAAGAGGCCTAGAAATTTTGGATAAGTGTTTAATAAACCTCCTATAGAAACCAACATCACCAAGGAAACTTCGAATACCTTTGATATCTTTAGGACATGGCACTTTCTCAATTGCATCAACTTTAGCTCGATCCACCTCAATACCTCGTTCGGAGATTTTATGCCCCCAAACAATACCTTCATTAACCATAAAGTGTCACTTCTCCCAATTGAAGATGAGATTTTTTTGTTCAGATCTATGCAAAACTCGATCAAGGTTGCTTAAGCAATCATCAAAATAAGTTCCGTAAACGGAGAAATCATCCATGAAAACATCCACAATCTTTTCAGAAAAATCAGAGAATATTGCAGTCATACATCTTTGAAAGGTAGCAGGTGCATTGCATAAACCGAAAGGCATACGTCTATAAGCATAAGTTCCAAAAGGACATGTAATGGTGGTTTTCTCTTGATCAAATTGTGACACAGGTATATGAGAGAAACCCAAATATCCATCCAAGAAACAAAAGTGTGTGTGCTTAGATAATCTTTGAAGCATTTGATCAATAAAAGGCAAGGGGTAATGATCTTTTCTAGTAGCTTTATTTACTTTTCTACAATCAATCACCGTCCTATAGCCAGTAACAATTCTCTATGGAATAAGCTCATTTTTATCATTAGGAACAACAGTAATACTTCCTTTCTTAGGGACACGATGAATGGGACTCATTTTTATCATTAGGAACAATAGTAATACTTCCTTTCTTAGGGACACAATGAATGGGACTCACCCATCTACTATCAGCTATAGGATAGATTATACCTGCTTCCAGAAGCTTTAATATTTCAGTTCTTACCACTTCTTTCATCTTGGGATTCAATCGTCATTGGTGATCAACAACGGGTTTAGCATCAAGTTCAATATTAATCTTTTGCTGACATAGAGTGGGACTAATGCCCTTTAGATCATCAAGAGTATATCCAATAGGAGCCCGATGCTTCCTCAGAATTTTCAGTAATCTTTCTTCTTCATATTTTGAAAGGTTAGCACTAATAATAACATGATATATCTTTTTCTCATCGAGATAAGCATACTTCAAAGTGTCACGCAATTGTTTTAGTTCAAACACAAGATCACCTTTAGGTGTAGAAGGATCTCCACGAGTTTCAATATGCAAATTGCGTTTCAGTAGAGGTTGTTGTTCAAAGAAAATTTTATCTGTTTCATTTCTTTCAAGCAAGTGCATATCATTTTCAGGGTCTAGCAAATATTGTTCTGGTGGATCGGTAGGAGGAACGACAATAGAAGCAATACCAATTACTTCATCCTTATTAGGTAATTCACTATCACAAGGTTGCCTACTAAGCTTGGAAAAATTAAACTCATGAGACACATCACCAAACTCAACATTGACAGTTTCTTTTTGACAATCTATCTTAGCATTAACAGTGTTCAAGAAAGGTCTACCAAAGATAATGGGACAAAAGTCATCTTGTGGGGAACCAAGAACTAGAAAATCCATAGGATATTTTATTTTCCCACACAAGACTTCAACTTCTCTAACAATCCCAAGTGGTGTGATGTTGTCTCTATTAGCAAATTGAATAGTAACATCAATATCTTCTATTTCAGCACGTGCTACGTCATTCATATAAAAGGAATAGCACTCACACTAGAACACAAATCACATAAGCAATGATAACAGTGATCTCCTATTTTGACTGAGACAATAGACAAGCCAACTAGAGGTCTATGTTTGTCTTTTTCATCGGGCTTAGCAATTCTAGCAGCTTCATCACAAAGGTAAATGACATGCCCATAAATATTTTCCACCAAGAGATATTTAACCATAGCAAGACTAGGTTCTACCTTAATATGTTCAAAGGGCTTAGGTGCTCTAATATTACCTTTGCAAACCACTGTTGATACCTTAGCATGTTCCTTTATCCTAACCGGGAAAGGTGGTTTCTCAATATAAGCAGTAGGCACACCTAGATCAACATTGTAAATGATAGTTTCTTCTTTAGCAATGACCGGTAATTTAATTTAATTTTTAATAGGGGGATGATATTTAAACCACTTCTCTTTAGGGAGATCAACATGAGAAGCAAATGATTCACACAAAAAGGCTACTATCTCAGAGTCAAGTCCATATTTAGTGCTAAACTTGTGTAAATCATCGGTATTCATAAAAGATTCAACACAATCAAATTCAAGCTTAATACCTGACTCATTACCTTCGTCGAGTTCCCAATTTTCAGAGTTGAGTTTAATTCTTTCCAAGAGATCCCACTTGAATTCAACAGTCTTATTCATAAAAGAACCAATACAAATTATGAGAAAGCCGAGCATACAAATTCTGAATAATAACTTCTCTCGAGATATCATGATTGGGGCATTAATTTAACATTGAGTTAAGACTCCCCCAAGCTAGAGCGATACTTTCTCCTTCACGAGGCCAATATATATATATATATAATTCCGATCAGGATGAACTAGATGCATATGATAAAACTTTTGGTGGAATTCCAATTTCAAACGATTCCAGTTCCATGATCCAATATCATCACATAGCCTATACCATGTCAATGCTTTTCCCTTCAAAGATAAAGGGAAAACCTTCTTGTGAACTTCATCTCCGGATAAACCTGCAACCTTAAATAGTCCACAAATTTCTTCCACATGTATTAGGTGCATATCAGGATGTTCAGTTCCATCTCCTGCATAAGTACTAGCTAGCAGTTGTTCTAACATATTCGAAGGAATTTCATAACCAATATTTTCAGTAGGTGCTATAGGTTGAGAGGCAACTAATTGTGGTTCCATTCGAGGTGAACATACCCTGAACTAACCCCTCAAAGGATTACTTTCCATAGTAACAAGTGACCATAAATTTCAGCACGTAGTATAAGTATTTACTTACCGATTTGCACTTACCAAGAGTAGTTCACTCCCCGGCAACGATGCTAGAAAAGAGTCTTGATGGCCCACGAGTATAGGGAACCAATCGTAGTCCTTTCGATAAGTAAGAGTGTAGAACCCAACGAGGAGAAGAAGGAAATGATAAGCAGTTTTCAGCAAGGTAATTTCTGCAAGCATTGAAATTGTAAGTAGCAAGTGTTTTTATAGCAAGGTAATTTGTAATGAGCAAGTAACAATTACAATAGGTAAGGTGTAGCAAGGTAGCCCAGTCCTTTTGTGGCAAAGGACAGTCCAAAACTATCTCTTATGATGAGCAAAGTGTTCTTGAGGGTACACGGGTATTTCATATAGTCACTTCCATCATGTTGGTTTGATTTGTGTTCGCTACTTTGAAAATTTGATATGTTGGTGGACAGATGCTAAGGTGTTGTTCTTACTTGAACTAACAACCTACTTATGATTGACCCCCTAGCAAGCATCCGCAACTACGAGAAAAGTATTAAGACAAAGTCTAACAATAGCATTAAACATGTGGACCCAAATCAGCCCCTTATGAAGTAGCACATAAACTAGGGTCTAAGATTCTGTCACTCTAGCAACCCATCATCTAATAACTACTCCACAATGCATTCCCTTAGGACCAAGGATGGTGAAGTGTCATGTAGTCGACGTTCACATGACACCACTAAGGGAATCACGATATACATATCATCAAAATATCAAACACTTATCAAATTCACATGATTACTTGCAACATGACTTTTCTCGTGACCTCAAGAACAAAGGTAACTACTCAGAAATAATATGCATACTCAAGATCAGAGGTGTATTGGATATCATAATGGATCTGAACATATATTCTCCCACCAAATAAACCATATAGTAATCAACTACACAAGGTAATCAAAACTACTAGTCACCCACAAGTACCAATCTGAGGTTCCGATACAAAGATTGAACATGGTAGATAAACTAGGGTTTGAAAGGAGATGGTGTTGTTGAAGATGTTGATGAAGAATGGCCTCCCCCAGATGAGAGGGTTGTTGGTCATGACGATGGCTTCGATTTCCCCCTCCGGGAGGGAAGTTCCCCCAATAGAATCGCTCCGCCGGCGGGCAAAAGTGCTCCTACCCAATTTCTGCCTCGAGGCGGAGGCTCTTCGTCCTGAAAGTCCTCCTCCTATTTTTAGGTTTTTTGGGGAATTTATAGTAGAAGATGGGCTCCGGAGGTGGGCCTGGGTGCGCGCCCTCCACCAGGGCGCGATTAGGGGGCTTGGCGTGCCCTGGTGGAGGGTGGCCACCTGGTGCCCCCCTCTGATAGTTTTCAGCTCCAGTAATTCTTATTTATTGTATGGAAAATGTCCGTAAATTTTTAGCTTCATTGGGGATGTGCAGAATTGGTATCTTTGACATGCTTTTTTCAGGTGCTGAATTCCAGTTGCCGGCATTCTCCCTCTTGGTGTAAGCCTAGCAAATTGTGAGAGAAAAGGCATTAGAATTACTCCCCAAAGCATTATTATGCATACAACATTATAAATAACAACAGGAAAACATTATGCAAAATCACTACAAGGATATCCCCTATAAAGGAACACAAATCGTCCAACATTTTAACTATATGTTGCAAAATTCAAAGTAGATACGGATATAAGCGGTGCAACATATGCGTTGTAGATTTGCAGGTCATAACCCTATTGTGATACATATATGAAAATAAAAAAATAGAGTAGAGAAAAAGACGCGCGAGCAACAAAGCACTCAATTCCCCTCATATCTCCCAAATCGCAGCCACCAACCGCCTCGTCTGCCTCGTCCGACCCACCTCGCGGTCGGCCCTCCCGCTCCCCTCCTCCCACCTCGCAGCTCTGGAGGCTATCGGATCTGCCGCAACCACCACCCACCCATCCCTCTCGTGTCCCGTCTCTATCTTTCATATGGCTTCTCGATGCCTCACCTGCGACGGCTGATTCATGCGGCATCCGGTGAATCCCGCCACCGCGAAGGACAACTCGATGCCCTGTCGCACTGCGCAGCCCCCCATCTAGCTAGGTCCGGTGCTCGCAACAAGAAAAGACCACCCACAAGCCTCCCCCCATGGATAGGGTTTCGGGTGCCGGGTGTCGGCTCCAGCACCAGTGGCCATGGTGTTCTCTCTTCCACATATTTGCCCCTGCAGTCATCTCTTGTTACCTAGGTTAACAGTTCAAAGATATCGTGATTTTGTTTCTTTGGTATGGATGGATAGTAGATAATTCCCTATTTTAATTGTAGTCCTTTTTATTGTTGCAAAAATTGATTGGAAATTATTGGAGGGAATCTGCATGCATGACTTCTGGACAGTGATGGCGGCGACGTCTGCTCTTTGTCGCTTTCCCTCTTCCCGCTGAAGCGGAGGCTGGTAAAGATTGGGATAAAGATCCACCCATCCCTGCTTTTGACTATTCTTTCTTGTTCAGACTATTCTTGCATATAGTTCCTATTATGTTATCATTGATGGACCAATGAGTTCATTTTTACCCTGCGAGAATATCCGAGTAAGGCCAAGAATCTGTGTGGTTGAATTCATGTTGGATTCAGAGAAATAGTGCAAGATTTTGTTTAGTTTTTCTCATGTAGCCTGCAATTGTCCAATTGAGTATGAGAGTTTATTCTGGTTGTGTGAGATTTGTGCCTAACTTGGACCATCTTCGCATGTATTTTGCATTTATCAGCTGTTGATGATGTGCTGATCCATCGAGTTGAGATTTAGTTCTTTTTCATGACCATGCGATGATGTGTTGATCCTGCCAATAAGTGTTTCTTATCCTTGATTGTACTCTGACAGATGTGAAGTGCATGTAAGTGCTCTTTGTCTATGCTTTTAACTAAACCAATGCTTGTTTCCTAATATAATTTTATTCCAGTTTTCATGTATTACTCCTGAAAGTATTTATAACAATTTACTCGTATAATATTTTTTCCACTTGCTGATTGTCTACAACACAGCTAATTCCTGAAAGTAGATGTTTCGCTGTTAAGCTGCAGCTAATCTTGTATTTCATCTAGATGAACTTAATTCATTCTTCCCCCATGGTTTTAAACTTCATAACCTATGCGGACAAATAAATATACATTCGCATTGTGTTGTAATGGTCTTAGATGGAGCATCTGAAGTCGACATTCACACGGTGTTTCTTGCAATCAACTAAGCACTCGACTTCAGTTCTGCCATTTCAGGTTTCTGTCCATTGGCAGCAATATAATTTTTATGACCGAGATCGAGTTATCTACATGTCGATGTATGCACCCGGTGACCTGGATACAACATGCCAGTGACTTTCTGCATTTCGTAGTGTGTGTGTGATGTTCTGTGCATCGTATACTCACAACACTACAAGAATGCAACAGATCGACTATGGTTTGGTAAAAGGACGGTCTAAATGTAGTGAATACCATTTTCCATACTGAATATTTCCATTTGAATAGTTTCTGAAAGGATTAGGTGGTACTGGAGTGCATGGGGAGTGCCCATGTTCTTATCTGTCTTGTTTTCCTTTTCTCGAGATTTAGGATAATTTGGTTAAGATGGCTCGACAAAAGTGCAACACTGCTTTTTGATCTATGGTTTAAAGCTTTGGACTACTACCTCATAAATATGTCTCGTCCATATTTGAACTCATCCAAACTGTACAAATTTTCTTGGATGATTGTACCATTCAGTTTCCTCTTTTAAAATAGTTTTATTATTTGTTGTAAATATGGGTGGGTGCAACAAAGCGAGCCTTTATGTTCTAATATATATACTCCCTAGTTCATTGATCCTGATGCGTGTGTATAACTATCTAACGAACTCAGGGATAAATTCACCGAGTCAGATGTAAAGTTGCCAAGGTAGTAACTAGGACACATTGAACCGGAGGAATATAGATGGATCTTCTTTTATTAAGTAGGAATGGAACTTCATGAAGCTTTAATTGTGTTGCCCTGTTCTAGAGATGCATGAGACACCCGTAAGTCTGAAACCTTTCTCCCTTGGTTTTGCGGCTGCATGCACCAACTCGATGTAGGGGGACACCATGGAGCAAGTCGAGTTTGTGGAACAAGTCATGGATGATGTCACGGATGGTATAATCTCTCCTCTCTCTGTACCGTGCTACTGCTTCCTTTGTCCATGGTGATGACCATGTAAATTAATTTCAGTGGATTTGCTGTTGTAGATTTGTTCCAAAGCATGGTGAACACCGTAGGTTTGTCTGTTTACTATTGAATGGCTAAAACCAACTAGAGCTAAATGTTTTGGTTCAGTTTCTGATGACAAAAACCGTTGTAGTTCAGTTTGCCAACTAACTAGTGATCCTAAATTTGAACTTGATGGTGCTGAAATTACAAATCAATTCTGGGCAGTGCATGTCCATAAGGTACTTTTGAAAACTGAAGATTTGGTAAAGAGTCACAAAATCTGCACTACTCCCGGTAATGCAATTTTTTTTGCATGGCCTTCAACCTTTGTACGTGTCTAATATTCTGCCTCTATCACTACTTGCATCATGTAAATGCATTTTTTGTTAAGAATTCATTTTGTTATTTTCTTTGTAGATTCAAAAGATATATGGATGAATATATGGGTGCGGTGGCAAGTATACTACAGATGATGATGGTGTTCTGCTTCATGATGATGATGATGGATGGCTCTTAGTTTTAGTTAAGTTGTAGGGATGTTGTTCTTATTGGATGATGTTTGTCGGTTAAGTCTTATTTAAGCTGTAGGGATGTTGATGGATGTTCTCACTTTAAGTTTTGTTGTCAAACAGATTTTTCCATTATTCATCACATTTGGATGATGTTCCTCTTGTAATGTCTGCTATTGTAATCCAACATTTTTATCCAATATATGTTTTGTTCCTCTTGTGAGTATATTCTCCTCTTTTTCCTCACTTGATATACATAATTATCACCATTATGTGGAGCATTAATATATATATATTATAAAATAATAATATTCACATTATATGTGTACGAACACCTGAAGTGTTGTAAATTCTCTGTTGCCAACCAATGAGATTTGGAATCTTGTACATTAAACACCAACATATAAAACTATTGTACAAGTTAGTTTTATGTGTTGCATTCTTGCAACGGTCCTTGGTACCAACGACATTATAAGTGTTGCATTATGCGCTAGCAACACAGGATCAGGCTACGCATCCCAAACCGTTGGTAAAGTCAGTAGCAACACTTATATTGACATTTAGATACGGAAAAGAGCATTGCTAGAGGTGAGGTCATGTTGTAGTGAATGGACATATAGTCAGTTTGCCTGATCACGTTCGATTGAAGGGATCATCCGACCAGTATCCGTCATGGAGGTTTGGCTGCCCTCGTCTTGGATCCCATCATCGACGGGTATCACCTCACGAGAGTCCTTATGGATGGAGGAAGTAGCCTTAATCTGATATACTCAGACATGATGAAAAAGATGGGCATAGTATCGTCAAGGATCAAACCCAGTAACACTACCTTTAAAGGAGTGATTCCAGGCGTTGAAGCCAGCTGCTCCAGTACTGTAACACTAGAGGTTGTGTTTGGTTCACCAGATAATTTCTGTTGCGAAGACTTAATCTTCGACGTCATACCATTTTGTAGCAGCTATTATGCTCTGCTCGGCCACACAACATTCGCCTGCTTCAATGATGTTCCTCATTACGCCTATCTGAAGCTCAAGATGCCCAGACCCAAGGGGTCATCACCGTCAATAGCAATACAGAGAGCTCTCTTTGGATCGAAGAACACATCGTGGCCTTAGGAGCCGAATACTAATACGATAATGAAGCACCAGGGTCCTAATTAGTCATCAAGACGCGACAGGCGGGCAAGCGAGTTCAAGCCCAACCGGACCTGCCAGAGCCATCTCTCGCTGAACACAAATACGGACACGCTCCCCACATCACGGCCTAGCTACCTAATACGTCTCAAATGTATCTATAATTTTTGCTTGTTCCCTGCTGTTATATTATCAATCTTGGATGTCTTACAATCATTTTATAGCAACTTTATATCATTTTTTGGGACTAACCTTTTGACATAGTTCCAAAGTGTTAGTTGTTGTTTTTTGCTTGTTTTTCACTTTGCGGAAAATCAGTACCAAACGAAGCCCAAACACCGTGAAACTTGTTTGGAGATTTTTTGGGCCATAAGACATCCAGTGGACCAGAGAAGTGCCAGAGGGGAGGACCGAGGAGGCCACAACCCACCAAGGCGTGCCAGAGGCCCCTAGCGGCCTAGTGGGTTGTGTCCTCCTCAGGACGCCTCTCTATCTACTATCACCTCTATAAATACCCAAATTTTCAAAAATCCCTTGGGGAGTCAACGAAACACAATTCCAGCCGCCGCAAGTTCCAGAACCTCGAGATCAAATTTAACACCATCACAGAGGGGTGCATCGTCTTCATGGGTGACTCTCCGATGATGCGTGAGTAGTCCATCATAGACCTACGTGTTCGTGGTATCTAGATGGCTTCCTCTCTCTCTTTTGATTTTCAATACAATGGTCTCTTCGAGATGTATTTCATGTAATGACTTTTGCGGTGTGTTTGTTGGGATCTAATGAATTTTGAGTTCATGATCAGTTTCTATACATGAATATGCTTTGAATCTTCTTTGATCTATTATTTGCATGATTACTTATATACTTGTATTTCTTCTTCGTATCTTTGGTTTAGTTAGGCCAACTAGATCGATTTTTCTTTCCATGTGAAGAGGTGCTTTGTGATGGGTTTGATCTTGCGGTGTCCTTTTCCCAGTAACAGAAGGGGCAGCAAGTCACATATGTATCGTTGCTATTAAGGATAACAAGATAGGGTCTATTCCTACATGAATATATCTTGTCTACATCATGTCACCATTCTTATTGCATTACTCCGTTTTTCTATGAACTTAATACACTAGATGCATGCTGGATAGCGGTCGATGTGTGGAGTAATAGAAGTAGATGAAGAATCGTTTCAGTCTAATTTCATGGATGTGATGCCTATATAATGATAATTGCCTTGGATATCGTCATGACTATTCGATCTTCTATCAATTGCCCAACAGTAATTTGGTCACCCACTGGCCACTGTGTGCTATACTTATGAGAGAAGCCACTAGTGAAACCTATAACCCCCGTGTCTACTTTTCCAACATATTGCTTTCCGATCTATCATTTAGCCGTGTTTATTTCAGATCTATTAATCCAAAAACCCAAAAATACCTTGCTGCACTTTTTATTTACTTATGTTATTTTGTGTTATTGCGAGATCTATTGGCCCAAATTATAACAACCTAATCTATCTTATTATCGTTAACTTGACAACCTGTCTTACGTGTCGGGTTGCAAGTATTTGTTATTTGTGTGCAGGTGCTGTTTACATAGGTGCTTGATCTTCCTCTACAGATTGATACCTTGGTTTCTTAACTGAAATAAATACATACCATAGCTGTGTTGCATCATCCCTTTCTCTTTGGGGAATTACTGAAGCAGTCTTAAGCAACGTTAAATGATTTCCTGGCGTTGTTGCCGGGGAGGAAGCGATCCCTCTAGCGTGCCAATCTTGGGCGTCGGAGAGACACCATCAACATCTATCAGGTTCCTAATCACAAATATCATCTCCTTGCAATTTACATTATTTTCCATTTGCCTCTCGTTTTCCTCTCCCTCACATCACAAATTTTCCGTTTTATTCGCCCTCTCTTTCATTTGCCTTTTTCTCGTCAGATATCTTGTTTGCTTGCAATCTTGTTTGCGTAGTCACGATGACTCAAGAAAACACCAAATTGTGTGATTTTCCAATACCAATAATAATGATTTTATTAGCACTTCCATTGCTCCTCCCGTCACTAGTGCGGAGTCTTGTGATATTAATGCCACATTGTTGAATCTTGTCACGAAAGATCAATTTTTCGGTACTCCTAATGAGGATGCCATGTCCCATCTAAACACATTCATAGAATTGTGTGACATGCAAAATAAAAATGATGTGGACAATGATATTGTGAAGTTGAAATTATTTCCTTTATCTTTGCGGGATAGTGCAAAAAATTGGTTTTCTTCTTTGCCTCGCAATAGTATCGATTCTTGGGATAAGTGGGAGGATGCTTCTATTACTAAGAATTTTCCGCCCGTGAGTTTTTTCCTTTGAACTAAAATCATAAATTTTAAGAAACTTGAGCATGAACATGTTGCATAATCTCGGGAAAGAATGAAATTGATGCTAGGAAATTGTCCTACTCATGTTTTAAATATTTGGATGATCATACATTTTTTTATGCGAGATTGAATTTTGTCTCTATAAATCTTTTAGATTCAGCTGCGAGTGGTACGTTTATGGAAATTACTTTTGGAGATGCTACTAATTTTTTAGATAATATTGTGGCAAAGTATTCACAATGGCATACTGAAAGAGCAACTACTAGTAAAAAAATTAAGTCGGTTGAAGAAATGAGTACTTTGAGTGAAAATGTTGATGCTTTTATGAAGTTGATTGCTATTAAAAACGCTCCTATTGATCTTAATGATGTGACTTTGTCTACTTTGATTGAGCAAAATAATGATTTCCTAGATGTGAATTTCATATCGCGAAACAATTTCAATAACAATGCTTATAGAGGTAATTTTAATCCTAGGCCTTTTTCGGGAAATTTATCTAATAATTATGGTAATTCCTATGGTAATTATTCTTATAATAATAATAGGAGCACCTCTTATCTTAGAATAATTTTAAATAATTTATCAATGCTCAAAAGTCTTTCAATACTACGATAGAAGAAAAATTGAATAAGATTGATATGTCTAGAAGCATTGATAGAATTTCCCTGGATGTAGAAAAATCTCAAGTTGACTGCTTTTACAGCTAATATTAATGAATCAATTAAAGCTTTATATGTTTCTATGGATGAAATTAAGGAAATAATTGCTATTCTTATAGCTAAAAGAGAATTTTTAGAAAAAAACATTTTCTAGCAATTACTTTCATAACAATGATGAAGATCTTAAAATGATTGGTGTTTGCTCTATTGATTCCTTGTTTAGTAATGTTAAAATTGATGATAAAGGGACGTAATTAGAGTCAACTTTAGCTATAGGGCGTCCCAATAATTAGGTGGGTGAAAAGCTTGATGAAAAAATTGTTCAAAGTGGGTTTGGAGAGGTGAAAACTTTAACTAGTGATGTGCCCACTATTTTTTGATTACGAAGACTTTAATTATGATAGTTTCTCCTTGGTTGATTGTATTTCTTTTCTGCAATCCATGGTAAATTCATCCCATGCTTATGAACAAATTAAATATTTTACTAAACATATTGTTGATGCCATGATGAAATCCTTAGAAGAAATGTTGGAATTAGAGATTTCAATTCATATAAAATTACATGATGAGTGGGAACCTACCATTAAATTTAAGATTAAAAATTATGAATTCTTTGCTTTATGTGATTTGGGTGCTAGTGTTTCCACAATTCTGAAATCTCTATGTGATGTGCTTGGTCTTACAATATTGAAGAATGTTCTCTTAATTCGCACTTGGCGGATTCTACTATTAAAAAGCCTGTGGGACGAATTTATGATGTTCTTATTCTTGCAAAAAGGAACTATGTGCCAATTTATTTTATTGTTATTGATATTGATTGCAATCCTTCTTGTCCCATCATACTTGGTAGACCGTTTTTACGCACTACATGCGTCGTGATTGATATGAAAGAAGGAAATTCTAAATTTCAATTTCCTCTTAGGAAGGGTATGGAACATTTCCTTGGAACAAGAATTAAGCCAGCATATGAATCAATCATGAGGGCCTTCTATGGAGTAAAAACTAAAGATTACAATACTTGAATCCTTGTGTTATGCCTAGCTAGGGGCATAAAACGATAGCGCTTGTTGGGAGGCAACCCAATGAATAAATTTTATTTTATCTTTTCCTTTCTGTTTTGAGTGTTTGCACAATTATGCCTCTGTTATTATTTTGTTTTTATGTTTTATTTAGTGTTCGTGCCAAGAACCTTTAGGATGATTCATAAGATGAGTAGAAACAATGCTGAATTTGAAACAGAAACTTTGTCTCAAGTGCATGAATTTTATTTTTTACCGGAGCATGATAATGATCTGAAAATTTAACACCATATTTCTATAAAAATTATTTACATTGTCCTAATTTTCAGAATTTTTAGAGTTACAGAAGTACGGGCAGAGTACAGATTACTACAGACTATTTTGTTTGAGACAGATTCTGTTTTCGTTGCATTGTGTGCTTGTTTTGATGAATCTATGGCTTGTATTGGAGGGTATAAGTCATGGTAAAGTTAAAATAAAGTATATATAATGTAATAATATAATATAAATGGGTTTGCGATAGTACTTAGAGTGGTTATTTTCTTTATTATACTAACCGATCTCAGGAAGATTTTGTTAAGTTTTGTGTGATTGAAGTTTTCAAGTTTTGGGTGACATCACGATGGATGAAGGAATAAGGAGTAAGAAGAGACTAAGCTTGGGGATGCCAATGTAAACCACAAGATAATATCCAAATATTAAAAAGAAACTAAGCTTGGGGATGCCCCCGAGTGGCATCGCCTCTTTCTTCTAACAACCATCGGTATTTTACTTGGAGCTATATTTTTATTCGTCACATATCATCCGTGATCCTTGGAGCGTCTTGTATCATTGGATTTTTTGCTTGATTTTATTTTTAGCCTTGCTAGACACACCTATCTGAGAGAGCCAAAATTATGCTATGATTTATTAGAATAGCAATATATCCTTCACTTAAATATTTTGAGCTATGGAATTGCTCTAGTGCTTCACTTATATTATTTTGAGCATGGCATGCTTTTACTTGTTTGAATAAATGCTCTCATGACTCACTTATATTAATTTGAGAGTAAGTAATTTTGAATAAATCCTCTCCTGTTCCACTTATATTATTTTCAGATATGTAACTTTTATGCTGATGATATTCACTTAAATCTATGTGAGCTTGTCACAAGCAATGACAATATATGAAACTGGTCCCAAAGTGATAGATATTCAAGAGGGATATAATAAAAACTTTCATGTAGATCACTGTACAAATTAAAATTGATTATTTGTAATAGTTTTGAGACATGATGATAGTAATATGTGAGTAATGTTAGTGAGTAATTATGCTTAGTAAGAATATTGGTGTTAAGGTTTGTGATTCCCTATGCAAGTACGAAAGTCAATAGTTGTGCTATGAAATTACATCCTACTTATGGTGAATTATTTGGTGTAAGTTATGTTTCATGCTTGCTTATGTGATTTTTTGTTTCTTCGTTGGATGCTTCTCAATCTATTTGCTAGCCTTCACTTGTACTAAGTAGGAATATTACTTGTGCATCCAAAATCCTTAAACCCAGTTTTGCCATATCAGTCCACCATTCCTACCTATATACGATATTTCCATAACGTTCCAAGCATATTTGTAGGTGCCATCTCAAATTTTCAAAATAGATTTTCCTTTTTATGTGCTCGTATCGCTCATGAAGCGGAAGGGGGTGACCGTTATTTTTCCATGCTAGATGTGTTATTCTCAAGATGAGTGTTCACTTGTCATTGCACGAGAGTATGTAGGTAATAGGGATGCTCAGTCCTGAAATGAAAAAAAAGAGAAATAAAATTCACTTTATGTTGTCAAATAATAAATTCCTTGGAAACTGTTGGTATGGGAAAGTGCGTTATATCGGCTAGAGGGGGGTGAATAGGCGATTTTTACAAATTCATCATCTGAGGAATTTGAACTTTGAGGAATTTGAAATGTGATGAATAACTAGCAGCGGAATAAGTACTCAAGTGCATGAGGAACATAGTGACATCATAGTCTTCATGATGAAATGAAACATGCACAAATAGAGAGTAGCGTGATACAGGATAAGCAGTGATGAACAAGGTAACTTGAAGAATTTGAGGTGAGGAATTTGTGAAAGTCTTCAGTTAAATTCTTCAAACTGTAACAGTCAATTTCATCAACAGATATATGAGGAATAGAGGGGTTGAGTAAATAGAACCAGATAGCTTGATGAAGACAATGGTTTGATGACCCAGTTCCAACTGCTGTGACAATCGTACGTCTGGTTTGGAGCGGCCTGGTATTTATACCAGAGGACACACAGTCCCATGACACACAGTCCTTACCGTATTCTCCTTGAGCTAAGGTCACATAGTCCTCGCCCAACACTAGTGGTAAGTCTTCAGGGTAGACTTCCAAAACCCTCACAAACTGGTCACCCGGCGATCCACAATTTACTGCTGGATGCTCTAGACCAAGGTCACTTCATGGTCCCCAATTGACTGCAGGAGCACTAGACCATGACGCCTAACCATCTGGAGGATACACAGTCCTCAAAGGTAACAAGCGTCGGTTCCACACAGGAATTTCTTCAGTGATGCTGAATCACTATGGGTTTTATGGTTTGGTTGTGGGTTTTTCCTCACTGATGATTTTCTCTCAAAGTCCTCAGAGGAGGGGTTGCTCTCAAATGACAAGTGTCAGTTCTCTCTCAGAGCAGCCAACCAGCTAGTGGTTGTGGGGGTTGGCTATTTATAGCCAGGGCGCAACCTGACATGATAAGACATAAATGCCCCCAATGATATGACCGTTATGTGGATAAGAATGATTGGGGACAGCTGGCGCTAAGCACAGCAACGGTTAGAATTTCGAACTATGAAAGTCCTCAGCTTATCATGATCCTCACTTGTAGGCAATTCGCACTGGCGAAATGCTAACTCCTCAATCAGATCAATTTCCTCAGAGACCAGAAGACCTTCGTCTCTGTCACTGAAAAACTTGTCTGAACCGTAAGAGATTTCCAAAGGCTTCACTCGAAGAATTGTATGGGCTGAGGATTTTGGAGTTGAGCATCAGTTGGAAATTTTCCTTAGTATTACCTCGACCCCCTTTAACAGTATGATGTTTCCTATGACTCAATTAAAGGAAATGAAACTACGAGAACAAAGTCTTCATGCTTCATATTACTCATTCATATCTTCAAGGTGACACCAACTTCTTCATTTTCAAAGTCTTCACAAAGTCTTCACCAAAGTTTTCAGAAAGTCTTCAGCAAAGTCTTCACTTGAAGACATACATTTTTAGGGGTCGATAATCTCCGAATATATCAAACTCCTCATCGACTTATAGAGCCTGTGTACACTCACAAACTCATTAGTGTCTTAACCTATAAGTCTTCAATACACAAAAATCACTAAGGGGCACTAGATGCACTAACAATCTCCCCCTTTTGGTGATTGATGACAAATAGGTTAAGTTTTCAACGGGGATAAACATATGAAGTGAAAGTACAGATTATATAGAAGAACTCCCCCTGAAGATGTGCATATTTGAGGAATTTGCTTTGGGCTACAAATGCACATGGCAGGTTCAGAACATGGAGAACTCCCCCTATATCTTGTAATTCATGCACGCATTTGAATATATGAAATAAAGAATTTGAAATGCATGAGGAAAATGGTGTCTGATGAAATTCAGCATGCATGCATTAAGGTATTTGAGGAAATAAACATGCGAGGAAATAGTTCAAAAGTGTCAGACCACCATCGGAGTTAAGTTTACAACTCAATAACCAAAAACTTCAGAAGAGCAAGAGTTGTAACTTAAACAAAAATAGCCCATATATATGTAGACCCGCATGAAGAATAATTCAAATTTTCTCCCCCTTTGTCATTGAGGACCAAAAGGGAAGAAAAAGTGATGTCTAACGCCCCATGAGAAATTTCATCTTGTTGGTGAAGAAGGAGCGCCAACGTTGTCGGGGTCGATTGTTGATGCAGGGCCAGCAGCAGTATCGTCAATGTCTTCATCTTCATCGCGCTCGCGAGAGGAAGAATATGAACTGGTGACCATCAGAGGAACTTGGACTTTCTTGAACTTCTTCTGAGGACAGCGAGCGAAGTCAGGATATTCTTCAAAGTTTAGCTCATTCAGTTCTTCAGAAGACATGATGTGATTTAGCACAGCCCAAGAGCGCTTGAGGTTTTCATGAGCATAGTAGTGGTTCCTCTTGACAGTTTTCTGCGTCACAGTCATATTCTGCACAATATACCCAAGTTGACGCTTGACCCACTTGTGATTTCAATCGACCTTCTGATGAAGACTTAAGAGAAGCTCACGATCAGTCATCACACGAGGAGCAGTTGCATGAGGCTTTTGTGTAGAGGTTTTGGCAGAGGAGTCCTGTGTGGCAGAGTCATCATTGGTAGAGTAGGATGCTGCTTGACGAAACTGACCATCCAATGGACGAGTGCCTTGATCAATGACATCCTTGCCTTTTCCTTCATCATTTGTGCTTTTGAGAACTTCAATCGGGGGAAGAAAACTGAAATGATTCTGGAAGTCAGCCTTAAAGTGAATTGAAGACTTTGTTCTGAGGAAATGCATAATCCAGGGAGCAAAGGGCTTCAACTCAAATGGTGACATAGCAGCATCAGCCAGAGTCCTCATGAAGAAATCGTGAAAATTGATGGAAATACCATGAATGATGTTGAAAAGCATATTCTTCATGAGTCCTTCCACTTCTTCTTCTGCAGAGTTGTGGCCCTTCTGAGGACATAGGGTATGAGTGAGTATGCGATAGACTTTTCTTGGTACATACAACAAATCCTTCACAAGAAAGGTTGTCCTTTGAGGCTTTCCAAGCGCTAATTTCTTCATCATCACATTCATCATCTGATTTGGTAGTGGTGGATCATTGAACAGGCAGCGGGCTTCATCTGAAGGAATTGGAACTGGGACAGACTGAAGCAATTCAGAAGAGCTTGCAGCGAAATGAGTTGTTCCGGTCATCCAGTCCAAGACCCAGGAGTTGATGTCTGAGGAATTTCCACTAATGTATAGAGTGGCATAGAATTGAAGAATCAACTCCTTGTTCCAGTCACAAACATCTACATAGAAGGGAAGAAGCCCAGCATCATGAAGAACTTGGAGCACCGGCGTGAATGATGGAATTGACTCCATGTCCACATGAGGAATATTGTGGTGCTCGAAGATTTTCTTCTTGTAACATAGAACAGCGGCATAGTAGTTCATTTGAGTAGGAGTCCAGAACCTTGTGCGACCAGTCTGAGCAGAATCATATGGATTTGGCCCTGTGAAGAGCATGTGTTCATTGAAGAAATTTGTCCTGAGGAATTTGGGGCGGACCGAACCTTTGAATGGCATTCTTTGCTTCGGTTGAAGATTTGGTCGATTGCGCCCCTTGATCTCAGTTGGCATGGGAGGAACAGCAGACTGAGTGATTTGTAGAACAGGTTCCTCAGTAGTTGCCGGAGCATCAATTTCCTCAGCTGTTGCAGCTGGAATTTCTTTAGGGTTTGGAAGGTACAGGTGTTCAGAATCTTCAGGTATTTCCTCAGTTTGTGCAGGTGACTGAGGAATCAGCATCAGAGGAGTTGCCATAGGTGAGTTTGGATGTGCAGATTCCCAATATTCATCATTGATGACTATAGTAGTGTCACCAATGTCAACTTCTTCATCAATTTCTTCAGCGCCAGCAATTAGGAGAAACTGGGGTGATGATACCTTGGGAGTTGATGCAGTGTCATCACTGACAATTTCCTCATCAAGAGGCTCTGAGGAAGCAGCCGAATGATTCTCTTCTTCATAAGGAATGTCATATGCTTCCCCAATCGGCACAATAGCATAGGCTGGTGCCGAGGAAATTGGAGTTGCATCAAGTGGTGTAGCTGAGGAACTTGTCAAAGTTTTCAACTTCTTCAACACAGGGGCTTCAGAAGTTGATGCTTTTCTTTTGAGGGGATTTTCCTCAGCAGGAGCAGTTTCTTCAGGAACGACTGATGCAACCGCCCTGGGTGGTTTAGTTTCTTGAGGCACAGTGGATTCTTCAGCTGGCCTATCAGATTTTTCAGGCACAACATTGGGGGTTGTCCTGGCAAGTTCATCAGTGGTCTGAGTTTCCTCAGTAGCACTGGCAGTTGCTTTTGGTGCAAAAGCACTTTCTTCAGCAGTTTCTTCAGGCTGAGCATTTTCATCAGCAGCCTGAGGAATTTCATATTCAGTCTGAGCATTTTCTTCAGACTGAGTCTTTTGTGGTTGCGATCGAGCTGCAACCCTGGTGTTGTGATCCTTTACAGCTGCATGAGCAGCCTTGACGAGTCTGACCTTGGTGCCCTTCCATTCAGCATCATATCTCTGTTGATCCAAAGAGAGAGTGCGAATCTCGGACTGAACTGTGACCAGTTGATTTGGGGTCAAGTTCATCACATTTTCGCGTAGAAACTTTTCTTTGCGAGTCTTGTTCCTCTTAGCTCTCTGAGCTTGCTCTCTTTTCCATTGTTCTTCAGAGATGAAGTGGGTGAGTACATGATCGACTTTAGGAGGCAGATTTAGTGAGGAAAGTGGAGTGCTTGGGTCCTCATGCCATATATCAATGAAGTTGAGGATCAACTTGGGATCCAACATGAGAGGAACAGAGCTACCCTTTGCTTTAGCAGCCCTGTGTTGACTCTGTCTAATGATTTCTACCAATTCCTCCTCCTCCTCCTCCTCCTCATCATCATCATCTGAAGAATCTGAGGGGACTGTAACCAGAGCCTTGCTGGTGTGAGAGCTTGGTCTTTGACCACGTCTAGTTGTCTTCTTCAGTTTAAGTGCAGAGGGACTGGTTGAAGACTTTGCAGTAGTGGAGGGGCTTGCAATGAGCTTCGGAACTATCATGAAACCCTCAGTCCATTTGCATGTTGCCAGATGCACTGGAGTTGTGGACTTTTTGGCTGTTGCAAATGACTGAGCAGCAATAGTTCCAGGAGCTGAAGGTTTTCTGGGCAGAGGCCTTTGACCTTGAGGAATTTGCACTGAAGATTTTGAAGAGCCAATTTTCACAGCAGATTTCTTTACCATCTTCTTCGGAGCACTAGCAGAAGCTCCGGCAGAGGCAGCAGCAGCAGAATCCTCATTGAATTTCTTCACTGCCTCTTTGGCTTTCCTTGCCAACTTGGCTTGTTGCTTTTCCCACATGGCAGGAAAGTCCTCACCAGTTTTGAGGCTAGAAGGATCAGCACTTTGGTTAGGAGCA